>PVIC010000838.1:75643-106630 GCA_004025085.1 Thryonomys swinderianus | reverse complement strand
CTTTGTAGTTCAGGCTGGCCCTGAGCTCACTATGGTGCCCAGGCAAGCCGCCGCGAACTCAGCAATCCTCCCGTCTCTGCCTCCCGAGTGCTGGGATTACAGGCGTGAGCCGCCACGCCCAGCATTATATGTGGTAACCGGGGATCGAACTCAGGTCCTTACGCTTGCGAGGCAGGCGCCGGAACCACTGAGCTAACCCTCCAGCCCTAGAATCTTGCATTTCTAATCAGCTACCACCTGATGCCGGTGTTGATCTGTGGGTCATACTTTACATTAGAAGATGTCAAATAGTTCACTGAACCATGTATTTTGCTAATCAGTTATATAATTTCTTTGGAAATATGGGGTCTTGCTGTGTTTCCCGTGTTGATCTCATACCCCCCTCATCAGCAGCTGTGACTACAGGTATGTACTACTATATCCAGCTCGATTTTAGGCATTATTAATTTATATTGTCCGCAGCAACAGGTGAGGATTTCATTCCTATGCCAGCTCATGTACCTTTTCATCTTCACAATATAGGAAGTCCCCAACTTACTGATGAGTTCCGTTTTGGGAGAACGTTCATAATTAGGATTTGTTTATAAGTCCAACAAGGTGAGTTTTACACACCTTTGATGCAAATATACAGTGTAAAGCATTAAAAAACATACAAAACTACTGTAAGTAAAGTAAAATGGTGGTAGAATCTAGCACAAATGGCATCTAGGGGTCACATGGAGTGAACTGACAAGAGGGAAAGTCAGCGGGAGACGGTGGAGTCGATGACCAGGTGGAGTGGAATTTGGCTCATAGCTGATGATGAAAACATAAGTTTACTTATGAATTCTATTTTGTCTATGCTCTCAAAGAAATGACCTAGTGTAGGCCGGGCATGGTTGCTCACCCTTGTAATCCCTGCACTTGGGAGGCAGAGGCAGGAGGATTGCTGTGAGTGCGAGGCTGGCCTGGGCTACATGGTGAGCTCAGGGCTAGCCTGAACGACAAAGTGAGACCCTGTCTCAAAAAACAAACAGGGCCAGAGATTTAGCTCAGTGGTTCTGGTGCCTACCTTGCAAGCACAAGGTCCTGAGTTTGATCCCGGGTAACGACATACAACAGTCCCAGGCGTGGTGGCTCACACCCACCGGCAGTCAGTACCACACACCACAGTGCCAGGTGTGGTGGCTCAGGTTTGTAATCCCAGCACTTGGGAGGCAGAGGCAGGAGGATTGCTGAGTTCGAGTTGTGCCTGGGCTACACAGTGAACTCAGAGCCAGCCTGAACTACAAAGTGAGACCCTGTCTCTTAAAAAAAAAAAAAAGAAAGAAAAAGAAAAAGGAAATGGCCAGTGGTGTCTGTGTAGGACCTCTTTTTTTTCTCATGATTGATAACTCTAGCCCTGAATAGCGTTCTGAATGGCTGCCGCGAGCTCTGAGCACAGTACACTGTCACTCTGTACAGTGCAACTGTGCTAATATCCAGCAGACACATGAGCTACTTCCTTGATTTGTTCTCATCTACAGATATTTGCAATTCAAGTCTGTTCATATCTATGAAAGTTCACAACTTGAATGTTGGTAAGTCTGGGATTTACCATATAGTTTTATTTAGTATTTTATCAGTGTCGATAAGTAGTTTATGTAATTACTATATAACTAGCCAAGTAATGACAATCATTGCAATTAATTTCTCATGCAGTCTTCTGTTTTTTCTGGAGTTTCTAGTTGCCTTTTTTTTTTGGCTCACTATGGAGCCCTGGCAAGCCTCGAACTCAGCAATCCTCCTGCCTCTGCCTCCCGAGTGCTGGGATGACAGGCGTGAGCCACCACACCCGGCACTGTGGTGTGTGGTACTGATTGCTGGTGGGTGTGAGTCACCACGCCTGGGATTGTTGTATGTGGTTAACCAGGATCAAACTCAGGACCTTGTGCTTGCGAGGCAGGTGCTGGAAGCTTTGAGCTAAATCTCCAGCCCTCTTGTTGCCTTTCTTTCTTACTATGTTCTGCTCATAAATGTAGTGTTTCCTTTCCTCTGAAAGCTCCCCGTTTCATATTCTACGAAGCCCGGTTTCCTGTGCTAGTCCTTCCTCTCCTCACCTTGCTTCTTTCCCAAACGAAAGGACAAAAAGCCCCTTTCTGCCTCTGAGCGCCCCTCAAGCCGCTCTCTCCTCCTGGACACTCTCCGCTCCCCCCTCTGCTCCTCACGGACCGAGGTGAAGCCCAGGGGAGGCTCCCGCGTGCTCAGTGTAGCATGAGCTTCGGAGGCCACGCGGCTCCCCTAACCTCGGTAGAGATGTCTCCTGTGTCCCTGACCTTCCTATTCCTCTGTTGTGTGTGTGTGTGTTGGTGTGTCTGTGTGAGTGTCCATGCACACACATGTGTATTTACACACAGTGGCCCCAACCTTTCACTGATTCAGTAAGTGTCTACCGAGGGTTCACCACGTGCTGAGAACAGTTTTGCTCTTATCTGCCTTCTCCTGCTTCCTTGTTATTAACCTCTCCCGGCTTCATTCCTGTGTGTTGCTAGTGATTGAACGTAGGGTTTCTGTGCTGTATCCTTAGCCTTTTAACTTGTCTAAAACATTTTAAGACAAATTTTGCTAAGTCATTAAATTGCCCAGGCTGAGCTTGAACTTGGGATCCTGCTGCCTCAGCCTCCCACAGTGCTGAGAGGACATGATCCCTCTTTGGTATTCCCTTTGTTTTCCTTACTTTTTCCTCTTGCCTCCATCCCTATTTTAGGGATCGTTTTCTTTAAGAATCTAGAACTGCTTCGTGCAGGCTTCAGGGTGGAGGGAGGTTCAGGGAGGGTGTCGGGCTCACACCTGTGGCCACGGCTCCCTTGTGCGTCTGTGGACTGCGCTGACCACGTATGTGCCCACTCTGGGCTGTGTGGACATCGCCACGGGACAGCATCCCTCTCCACAGCTCCCAGCAGTCGCTCTTCCGTGTATCTCGGGGCGGCTCTTCCTCTTCACACATCGGCGTGGAGCACAGATGTCTCCTCCGGGAGACTGTCCTCCTGCCGTCCCCGCCCCGCACCCTCCGCCCCACCCGCTGTGGCAGACGCACTTCAGTGATGTCCCCAGGCGCAGGCTCCCAAGGCACGCCTTCAAAAGAGACTCAGCGGATTTCTGTTGAGGGAAGACTCCACCCTCTGGCCCTTGAGTCTGGGCCGACCTTCTGCTCTGGCCAGCTGTGCAAGGTGCAACTGAAAATTACAATAAATAAAACTTGCCGGGCGTGGTGGCTCACGCCTGTCATCCCAGCACTCGGGAGGCAGAGGCAGGAGGATTGCTGAGTTTGAGGCTTGCCTGGGCACCATAGTGAGCTCAGAGCCGGCCTGAACTACAAAGCTAGACCCTGTCTCAAAAAAAAAAAAAAAAAAAAAAAACACTTAAAAATTTGTTAGAGTAAAAGACTCATTGCCGTGAGTCCTCTTCAGAATACTCATGTCGTTTTGACACCCTGGGCCCATCATTCTGGCCACTTCCTGCAGCAGCTCTGGAGTCCTCTTTCCTGAGAGTCTTTATAAGACATGATAAAAAAACACAGTGACTGCTGCTGAGTGCCGTCCAACAGGAAGGGAGCTCCTGGAAACACGACGCTGGGCCCTTGCCTGCCTCATCATAGGATCTGGTACCGTGCGACTTCTGGCCCTTCCCCAAGGTTAAAATGACCATGAAAAGGAAATATTTTAAATCCATTCAGGACCCCAAGGCAGCCAGGACAGCATGAAAGACTCAGGAAAGAGGACTCCTGAGCTGCTGCAGGAGGAAGAGGGGCACAAGTTTCAATATTAGGGATGGATTCAAGTCCTGCCTCCACTCGTTCCTAGCTCTCTGCCCTTGGGCGAATCGCTTGACCTCTTAGAGTTTCAGGTTCACTGTCTGTAGAACATTAATAGGAAAATTGGGCCAGGGATTTAGCTCAGTGGTCCTGGAGTCTGCCTGGCAAGCGCAAGGTCCTGAACTCGATTCCTGGTACCACACAGCACAATGGCAGGTGTGGTGGCTCACACCTGTCATCCCAGTACTTGGGAGGCAGAGGCAGGAGGATTGCTGCGAGTTCGAGGCTTGCCTGGGCTACAGAGTGAGTTCAGGGTCAGTCTGAACTATAAAATGAGACCCTGTCTCAAAAAAAAAAACCAAACCAAAACAACAACAGCAACAACAACAAAACCCCAAAACATTAATATGAAAATAATAACTATTTCTCATGGTTGTGAAGATTAAATGTATGTGAAATCACCTTGCAGGTTGTGAAGTGCTGTGCCAGTGTTATAGTGTTTTTAGTTTGAACAAAAGAACAATTTTTCTTTTTTTGCTCATTTACTTTTACTGTTTTGGAGTAGTCCTAGGGATCAAGCTGCCCGACCTGCGCTCTGCCACTCAGTTATGACCTCCTGGTCCTGAGAACAGAACTCTTCACTGTTCTACTTTTTTGCTAAGTAAAGAAATCCCCTAATATAAAACTTTAGAATGTGAATCATGGGGCCGGGGACGTAGCCCAGGGGCGCTGCGCCCGCCCCGCAGGCCGAGGCCCTGAGCACGACCGCAGCATCTCCCGGGGCTGTGCGCCACAGGCAGGAAGGCGAGGCTGGGAGAGCCGCGTCCTGACCGCGCCTCCTGGGTGCCCCGGAGCCAGCGAGCCCGTGGCACTCGGCCCCTGTCTTCGGGACTCCTTAGGGCTGTACACAAAGGGAGGCCGGGGGAGGGTGTTTCTGCTTCTCTCTCTCCCCGAGGAAGGAAGCCGGGGCTCTTCCAGCGCGGCTCGAGGGAGACCCAGCTCGGCGCTGCCCGGCGGGAGAAGCCCCAGGTCCGGGGCAGAGGCAGAGCCCGCGGCGGGGAGACCAGGAGCCGCCTCTGCTGTCCTTGGGCGCCTCCTGCTCACGAGACAGCAGCTGCCGCTGCCCCTGGGGGCGTCTGTGACATACGAGGGACACATGTGGGTTCACACGTGTTCACAAAGCGTTCACACGTGGGTCATGGAAGGGCGGGGTGCCAGCTCTAACCTGAGACGCACAGTGAGCCACTCGGCCCTGTTGGCCTCCCGGCAGCTGCTCCCCCCGAGGGGCTCCCGTGGCCGGACGCTGCCGGGATCGGGTCTGTGGGTGCAGGGTGCGAGTGCTGCTGGGTGTTGTCCTTTGATTTGGGGGCATAGTTTTTTCCCCAGACGTGGCCAATACTAAACCCTGGGATGTTGTGAGATAAAACCCCACAAACAAGCTAAAGTTTGGAAGGGATCTTTCTCTTTCTGAAAACAGAATTTATTTAATGTATCATTTTTATCTAAGAAATATTAATTGCATGTATATGTCAGGTGACATGCGACGATTCAGCACCAAACGCATCACCGTGAGAGGCGTGACTGAAAAGCTGTGTTTCGGTTAAAGTGACAACTGTTTCTCTGCGAAAGATGCTGTCGAGAGACCAGAGGGAGCAACGTCCAACCGCTGTTTGCGAGAACACAGCCACGAAGGACCCTGGTGGAAAATCGACCCAGAACTCTTAAAACTTTCCAACGAGAAACTGAACGAATCTCTTGAGAAATGGGCGAGAGGCCGTCACAGACCCCTCCGGAGGGAGAGGGGGGCCGGGCGGCCCGAGAAGGGGCTCGGCGTCGCTGGACGTCAGCGGGAGGAGCTCGAGCTCGCGCGCCTTCGAGAACGTCCCACGCGGAGACTCCGCACCGGACGCCTGGGCCTGATGGGAGCCAGAGAGGTGAAGCTGCCCGCGAGGCTTCGCCTTCCACCCCGCAGTCGCGACCCTGGTGTTCACCTGGGGGAACTGGACACTTCATGTCCAGGCAAAAACCCGCACAGGGATGTTTATTCCGGCTTTACCGGAAGTTTCCAAGCTGGCGAGCAGCCGAGGTGAACGGATAAAGGAGTCACGCGCAGCCAGTCGCTGGGACCGTACTCGGCCCTGGAGGTAACCGAGCGGGGCCACGGAAAGACACAGGGCGGCGTCAGTGCACGGCTCGCGCCGGAGAGGCCGCACACTGTGACTCCAGCCCTGTGGACACCAGGAGGCCGGTCAGAGGGCCGGCGGGTACCGAAGGCTAAGGGAAGCCCCAGGGCCTTCAGGACATGGATGCTGCCCGGGCTGTGGCCACACATCCTTGTGGGTTTGTTCAAACCCAGGCATGAGCCCTGCAGTGAATGAGCTGTGGCCTTGGCGATGATCGCCGGCTGACGGGTACCCAGCGTCCGGGCAGGGCACCCGGGAGCTCCCGACCATCCACACTGCTGTGCTTGGGCTGAAACTGCCCTGAGGCCACCAGCTCATCCTCCCACGGTTGGCACCGCTGCCATTGGGAGCGTGGCCCTGTGCTCCTGCCCGGCTGGTAGGGACACACAGTGGCCTGGCCATGGACAGCCAGCTATGGGCAGCTGATTTAGGCCAGCCTCGTGCCTGGAGAGCGAGCTGGAGGCCTCGCTGTTTTGTGTCAGCCAATTGCCTTTCAAAGTGGGGATCAGGGCCAGAGGGTTAGCTCAGTGGTTCTGGCGCCTGCCTCGCAAGTGTAAGGTCCTGAGTTTGATCCCCGGTAACCACATATAATGCTGGGCTTAGAGACTCACGCCCACCAACAATCAACACCACATACCACAATGCCGGGTGTGGTGGCTCACGCCTGTCATCCCAGCACTCGGGAGGCAGAGACAGGAGGATTGCTGAGTTCGCAGCGGCTTGCCTGGGCACCATAGTGAGCTCAGGGCCAGCCTGAACTACAAAGCGAGACCCTGTCTCAAAAAAAAAAAAAGTGGGGATCAGACCCACGGCCCCCACTGAGGTTCCTTGTGGTGGGAGAGGGATCCGTGTTGGGCTGGGTCCCAGCATGCCCTGTACCTCTGGGCTCTCAGCCAGACAGAGAACTGTTCCCTGTACTGGACGGTTGCCCCGTGTGCACGCCGACAGCACTGTCTGTCATTCTGTTTGGGAGGGCGGCTCTTGGGACCCCTCACCTGACCACCCACAGCGAGGGCCCTTGTCCCTCCACCACCCCTGGTTTAGTTCCCATGGCCACTGTCACTGTCTTGTGTCCACCTCCAGGGACAGGGCCGGTGGAGGAAGGGCTCAGGCGAAATCCCCGAGGAGACTGGAGCAGAAGGGACCAGGTTTACCTCGAGCAGTGGGTGAATGGACTCAGCGTCAGCGGCTGTAAGCCACTTGCGGAGCGGGTGGCATTGCTGTGTAAATAGCTTGAACTCTGCAACAGCCTGGCAGTCACAGCTGTGCCTTAATCTCCCCATCTAACGGCCCGCCAGACACCTCCGCTCCAGCACCACACGGGCTGCTCACCCGCGTTTCCTGCCGCACGTGCCCTCTCCGATAAAGGTGCTGGCCGGGGCCTCCAGAGCATCATCTGCCGCTTGGCACTTCCTGGGGCACTTGGCCACCTGTCGCCAGCACCTTCTGTTCTCACAGCTGGTGGATCTGAGGATGGATTGTCTCTGTCTCTCTGTCTCCATCTCTCTGTTCCCCTGTCTCTCTCTGTCCCTCTGCCTCTGTCTCTCTGTCTCCATCTCTCTCTCCCTCTGTCTCTGTCCCTCTGTCCCTCTGTCTCTGTCCCTCTGTCTCTGTGGATCTCTTGGACAGTGGTCTCCTGACTGGCATCCAGCTGGCAGAGCTACTCCAGTTAGCACAAAGGACTCCTTTCTCCTCCTCCGTGTCCTGCCCTGGTTTTACGATTAAACCATAAAACAAGGGGTCTGAAGAACCTAGGTGTTCTAGAAGAGCCAGCAGAGCCAGCCTGCCCGGGGAGGCAGAGCCCCCACACGGAGAAGAGCTTTGGGCCCAGGTGGCATCACCCGTGACAGGGTGGGAACAGGACCTGCGTGAGCCCCAGCAAGGCCATGTGCCCTCGGTGAAGCTGACGGAACGGACTCGCTTTGGAGGCCGCCTGGCCAGCGCGCGGCCGTGGCTGAGGCGCCCCAGCTGTCTGCGTGTGCTGCTCTCCATGCCCAGGACTGACACCAGGCTCGGAGTCTCCCGCTCATTTGCTCAAGGTGTTGAGCAGACTGTGCTGCCCATTGCGCCTGTGGTGAGGCCCACGCACACCCTGGGCCCGTGGATTAGTGGGAAAGAAGCCCCGCAGATTCAGGCCTTAGAAACTCGAACCTGGACCCCCTGTGCCTCCCGATCAGAGTGCTGCATCCAAACTACTCCCCGTACCGTGCTTCAGCCTCCCCGTCAGGTGGAGAAACGGCTTCGCGAGGATCGCGGGAGCGTCTTCTCTTCCGAAGGCCACACGTACTTCTGAAATGGGACTTGTCCAGCATGTACTTGAGACCAAGAACTAGACCATAACTTTAGGCTTGAACAGGGAGAACTGGAAAGTGGGGACTGAGGGGAAACCAGCTTCTTCTCTGCCGGAGACTGTGACACACAGGAGCACAGAGGGCACAGACCAGGCTGCCCGGGCCTGCCGTGACCCTGAGCCTGGCCGGGGGCAGTCCGGGAAGGAGGAGCTAGCCTGGGTCCTGTGACAGTGGTGCCAGCTGGGGACCCAAGGACGTGCCCGACTGTGCCTGCGGAGCCCCTTGGGCACAGAGAGACTGCAGGGGGAAGCTGCTTGAGAAACGGGGTCAGCAGCCTCTCTTGCCACCTGCTCTGACTAGAAGATAAGAAGCCGGGAGCTGGAGATTTAGCTCAGTGGTTCCGGCACCTGCCCAGCAAGTGCAAGGTCTCTGGTTTGATCCCGGTAACCACATACAACAATACCAGGCGTGACTCACACCCACCAGCAATCAGTACCACACACCACAATGCTGGCCGTGGTGGCTCATGCCTGTCATCCCAGCACTCGGGAGGCAGAGGCATGAAGATTGCTGAGTTTGAGGCTTGCCTGGGCTACATAGTGAGCTCAGGGTCGGCCTGAACTGCAGAGACCCTGTCTCAAAAAAAAAAAAAAGAAAAAGAAAAAACTCAAAAAACCAAAAACCAGGGCTTTCCTGCCAGCTGGGTGATGAGCAGAGGGACCGGGGACCTGGAAGTCCTCTCTGGGACGTCCTCCACTCTTCCTGCCTCCCCGGCTTCACAAGGGGACCCCTGGGGCGAGGGTGATACTGTGCCCTGCCTCTCACCCTGGGTCCGCGTGCGGGAAGGCAGCTGGCACCCAGTGCTGAGAGCTCACCCCCACCCCCCGCTGTCGCTGCCTCGGTCACCTGCCCTCCAACTGCTGGGGAGCCCACGTCCACCCGATGCTCTTACCTGGGACAGAGGCAGCCGGTGGCGGGAAAGGTAGAAAGCGCAGTAAATCCTTCGCCCGTGAGACAGGGAGCAGCCCAAGTGTGGCCAAGGACATGGAGCCGCTCCCGCTGTCAGCACCCTGCTGAGGCCTAGTCTCCCCCCTCCCCCGACACTGTTCAGGCTCCGTGAAGACGGGCTGAGGTCAGGACCCTCTCGCTGGCCCGGACCCTGGCTCCCTGCAGGCCTGTGAATGAATCAGCCGGCACTCGCGTTCTGACTGCCTGGCAGCTGGCTCCATATGGCTGCTTGTGGGCCTTTTCCCTCTAGGTGACGCAGTGCGTGTCCGCTATCTCTTTGTGCCCTCGGGTACCCCGTGGTCCTGAGCCTGGACGGCGAGCAGCGGGGCAGGAGGAAGTAGCCTCCGCTGGACCGCGGCTGCGACCCCCCAGAGTGGCCAGGAAACCTGGTGGAGACGGAGCCTTTCACTGCCCGGGGGATCCACACTGTGCCAGGGCCGGGCCGCCTCGCCCTGAGCTCCGGTGGAAGTTAAACCCGTGAGCCGTGGCCTTTTCAAACTCTGACGGAGCAGCTGTGACTAATAACGGTATTATCAGGCGTGTTCGAGGAGGCGGCAAAGTGAGCCCCCCGCATCTGCCCCGATTTCAAGGCCATGGCGGTCCCAGGATCTGAGCTCCCAGCACACACCACGCCAGGCATGTCCAGCAGCGTTTTCCATCGGCGGCTCCTGGCACCGAGGAACCAGCTCGTGTTTTAGTCGGTTCACGTGTCAGCGGGAGCCCGCTGCTGGTGCTGAAGCCCGAGCGCTAGCCGGGCAGCCGGGGAGGTGGGATCGCACCCAGGGGCCCCACCCTGAAGTCAGACACACAGGTGCTCTGGCAAGCCAGGGCCCCCACTTCTTCCCCGAAACAGGGTGCTCTGGTGCCCGGGCAGTCCTCAGCCAGGGGCCCCTGATCGCAAGGGCCGGGGCTGACCGTGGGAGGCTGCAGCGGTGACGCCCCACCCCGCGCCCCCCCCCCCCGCCCCGGCGCAGGGCGCCGGCTTCCTCCTGGTTTTCAGCGGGGAGCTGCGGCTCACAGCTCAGAGCGCACAGCGGCACCCCCAGCTGGAGCCCGCCCGCCCTGGATCGTCTTCCTGCCGTGGTGAGCGGCCCTGGCCCTGCTCCTGTCCCGGGGCCTCGGCTGTGCGTCCGTCCGCGCCTCTGCACTCTCTACCGCAGTGGTCACGGGCACCGGGCACCGGGCTCCGGGCTAGAAACTCCCCGCGGCACAGGGGACTGTCACCTCGCCCGGGGCGCTCGCAGGGTGACTCATAAACTCCTTCCTCGCCCACACACGTGAGTACGGGCCGCTGCGCTTTGGGAACTGTACCTCAGAGGCAGGAGAAGCGGATTCTGGGGTCGGAGACGCCGGGGCTGGGGCTACGAGATGCAGCTCTGTAGCAAGGACAGCTGGAAACAGCGAGCCTGGCTCTGAGCGGAGCGTGGCCGAAGGGCCAGCCGCGTCCCCTGGCCTGACGCACGGGCACCAGTCAGTGTCAGCCCTGCGCTGGCCTGGCGTGGAGAGTGGGGTCCACGGGCAGGGAACTAGAAAGCAGGACAGAGAATGGTCCGTGCGGCCTGAGCACCTCCCCACGGAGAGCTGTGTGTGTCTGCGTGAGTTTGTGCCTGTGTGCACGCGCGCGTTTGTGTGTGCGGGGTTGTGCACCAGGAAGAAGTGATGTGTCTCAGAAGGTTAACAGCGGCTAAACCAGGAGAGGTGCTTCTTTCTTCCTATTGTGTATTTAAATGTTTTTTTTTTCGGTAATGGGGATTGAACTTGGGCCCTTGTGCATCCAATGTTGGCGTGGCACCACGTGAACTAAATCCCCAGCCCTTTTGTTTGGGTTTTTTAAAAAAAATACACAATGTGAAAATATTTCTTTGTGATCAGAAAAGGGAGCGAGCTGTCTTCCCTGGCTCATCAGCGGATCCTGGTTTGTTCTTCCCAACTCGCCCTCCCTGAATTAGCCTTTGTGGGACAGGTCGGAGGGGACCAGCCTGTCCTCCGCCCGGGGCCCGAGGAGCCTGGGCTCCCTGGCCCTTTCCACGGGCCTCCCAAGCCCGAGCCCTTCCTTCCCCTTTTCTTCCAGTGTCCGTCCACCCGTCCCTGGGCGCCCCCGGCAGGGCAGGGCCCGGCCAAGCCTGGTGAGCACACCGCTGGTGCCTGGCTCCGAGGCCCCGCCCCAGGCAGGGAGCTGTGGAAACTGGAGAGGTGACCCTTGTACCCAGCAAACTGGAGAGGGCAAGGTGCACGCCCCACTCCTGCCCCGCGTGGGCCTGCGGCTGAGGCCGTGGACCGGCGAGCGCCCGAGCTGGCAGGCCCCTTCGGCCTCGTGTTGGCCTCTGAGGACAGAGGGGACCGGGCCCAGCACCTGGGCATGTGCCACCCGGCCCTCTCAGCTTGGGGGTTCGCAGCTCTCTCGGTGCCCCAGGCCCCATCCACCGCAGGCAGGACCCTGTGTGGCCCCTCCCGCCTCGGGCCAGACTTCCCTCCCCCGGGCCTGTCCTCCCGCTCTTCTGCCTCCCGGGGTCCAGGACAAGGTCACCTCCTCCTGACGCCCTCCTGGACACTCCCTGGCTCCGGCCTGAAACGTACCAGGCGGCCTCCGGTGCTCCGGCACAGGGGGAAGAGGCTCCAGGCTGGCAGCGGCGCTCACGGTCCCCACGTCCCACCAGGGCGGCCCCTGGCTCCCGAGTAGCCTGGGCCTTCGCCGCCACCGAGACCCGGAGAGGAGGGTCCTCACTGCTGCCCGAGCTCTCACTGCCAGCGGGAGATGGGGACCTGGACTTCTGTCAGTGACCGCGCCGCCAGCACCCCGCCCCAGGCCACGCGGGGCGCGGGGAGGCCCGAGGGCTGCCCGCTCCGCCGCCGCTCACGCCTGGCGGACGGTTCCTGGTCCCAGAGAGGTTCCTGGCTCTCACAGGCTTCGTGGCGGGTGGGTTTTTCCCTTCCCAGGATCAAGAAGAAAAGCGGAAGCAAGCCGAGGGCCTCCAACTGGCGGGATAAAATATTAGGAAAGTTTTCGGACAAAAATTAAAGGAAGCTGCAGCGAACGGCCCAGCTGTCGGCAGTGTCTTCGGAGGGTGGGATTAAGGAAAGATATTTTGTTTCTACGCTTCAGTTTTCTAAATTTTCTGAGCCAAAGCACAAGTATTGCGGAAAAAAGGCAAACCCGCTTGCAAAGCTAGCCAGAATCACAAAGTAGCCAAAAGCAGCTTCTTCGAATATAATCACTGGCTGTTCTTTTTCGGAGCCGGTTGCTTCCCGTGGTGGACGGACCGGAGGCAGGTTCCTCTTTTGTACAAGTTTTGAAACAGGTGTAGGGAGCTGAAGAGCCCTGGGTTTCTTCGCCTGCTCCTCCTCCTCTAAAGTTGACAAATGAGGTGGTTTTTTTTGACAAGTTAGTTTTATGACAGCTCTTGAAATAAACTTTCCTCTTCAGTGAAATAGGTCAGTACCCTGACGAATCTAAAAGGGAGAACTGCTTCATTTCCCAGAGATCCTTCCGCCTCAGGCCCCTTCCCGAGAAGGGTCTGTGGGGCCAGCAGCACCGTGTCCACGTCCTTCACGCGTGTGTTTGTGAGGAGTGTGCCAGCGGTCTTCCGTGCCCGGCGTTTCAAACCAGTCACTCGGTGACCTCTGCTTTGGGTCTGGCTTCCTCTTTTTATCGGCTAACAGTGGTTTATCGAGTGCGGGCACCACTGCTGGATATTTAGGGTATTTGTGTTCTCTTTTCGTTCTGCAAGAAAAGCCCGCGCCCTGCGTGGCTCTTTGTGCTCTTCTGTGAGAGCCGGGCCGACCCCCGATGGGTCAGCGCCGGGTGCCTCGTCCGACAGGGCCGCTCCCGGCCGTTTCCTGTCCCGCCTGCCGCAGCCCTCTTCTTCCCTTGGGGGCTTATTTGGAAATTTTTCTCTGATGTTATCTGATCAATGATTGACTTCCTTGTGTGTTTTCTGATTTGTGTCTGAAAAACCCGTTTCCCTAAACTGTAATGAAATTCAGTTGATGTCTAGTACAGCGGCTGCGCGTCACCTCTGGGAAAAAGAGAAGCCATTCTGGGTCTCTGAGCACAGCTTGTCTGCCTGCAGCCCGAGTCTCCTGCCACAAGACAGAGGCTTTGGGACCCCTGTGGTGACTGGAGCGGTTCTGGCACACAGCTGGCACTCCAAGCGCCAAGATCTGAGGCGATTCAGAAGGGTGACGTGGGCAGAGATCTGTACTTAGGAAGAAAGGGGCGGGTACAGCTTTTATTTTTTGAAGATAATGCATTTCTCATTCACCTGGAAATATTTCCAAGTCATTATGAAAAGAAGCTGGAGGCCAGCTCAGTGCCGACCTGAACAAGGGGACTGTTCCGGGACCCACCGTGCTGCGGCGGGGAGCTGTGCGGGCGGGGGTGAGGCAGGAAAGACGGGTGGACTCTGAAATGGAAAACAAACGAGGGTGGGGGGAGAGGCAGGGGAACAGGCAGGCGTCAAAACCAGCCAGGAGGGGGCCGGGGATTTAGCTCAGTGGTTCCGGCGCCTGCCTAGCAAGCGCAAGGTCCCTGATTCCAGCCCCGGTAACCATATACAACACTGGGTATGGAGACTCACGCCCACCAGCAGTCAGTACCACATACCACAGCGCCAGGCCCAGTGGCTCACGCCTGTCATCCCAGCACTCGGGAGGCAGAGGCAGGAGGATTGCTGAGTTCCAGGCTTGCCTGGGCTACATAGTGAGCTCAGGGCCAGCCTGAACTACAAAGTGAGACCCTGTCTCAAAAGACAAAGCAAAACAAAACAAAACAAAACAAAACCAGCCTGCAGGAAATATGGCTCAAAATTGGAAGCAGATACCTGGGGTGCTAAGATCAAGGATGATTTGATTTTCCTCTCAGCTGTTGTATAGCTGTCAACTTCCCTACGAAAACATGTTACTTTTACCATATAAACAACCATAAAGCACAACTGTTTTTAAACGCCAGTGTTGCCCTGGCACTCGGAGGGCTGCCCCGCGGTGCAGCTTATGCCGGGTTGCAGGGCAAGGCTGGGGCTGCAAGTTATCCTAACTGTTACCTGGGTCTGATTTCAAATTTCTTAAAGTCACAAATCAGGTCAGGAATGTCTGATTGTCACCCCGATTATTTTAATTTTTATTCCGCTCCACTGGCTCCATGGCTCTCTGGGCCCAGAGCATTCTCAAAGCAAGCGCACACTGGGAGCTTCAGCGAGCCCCTCCCTGACGAACAAGGTGACAGCAGTGGCGGGGGAACCCTTCAGCCAGACGGGACTTGCCAGAGAGCTTGGGTCAAGAGGTAGCCAGGAGGGGTGGCACACGCCTGTAGGGCCAGCACGCAGGAGGCTGAGGCAGGAGGGTCACCTGAGTTCTGGGAGCCTGGGCTGCATAGTGCGTTTAAGGGCAGCAGCCTGAACTGCATAGTGAGACCCTGTCTCAAAAAAACAGGAAAAAATAAAAAAAGATGCAACGAGGATGTAAAAAGGATGGGTTGGGAAGAAAATGTAGGCGCCGCATGCTAGAGTCAGGTGACCAGGAAAGCCAAGGAAATAAATGCCAACATCAGAAGAGGCTTCGTTCACACTGAGTTAACAGCGAAAGGCTTCTGACGCGAGAAGATCTGACGTGAAATCCGCGCGACACGCAGCCTGGCTCTTGCAGGGGTTTCCCCCTCATCAGCACAGGGGTCGCTGTCCGGCCTCTTCTCAGCGTTGGCTGCTGTTGTGCCTTTGAGTTCTGCTCTCTGTCTAGAAGCAGGACTGTGCCCACTGAGCTACGGTGCGGACGGCCGCCCTCGGGGGTCTGAGCACGCTCCCCCTCTGGCTCCCGGGGGCCGGGCCGGAGCGTGGTGGGAAGGTTTCTCACCTGTGCGGTCCCGCCTGTCGGCCGGCACAGAGGGCCCCGCACCGCAGAGAGGGGCACAGAGGGGTGCCGTGTGCTGCGGGGACGGGACAGTATGATGTGGACGTCACGGGCAGCTGAGGTTCTCAGTGACCTCTGACTACAGTGGGCTTAGTCCCGCGTGTCCTGAAACTCATGATGTCCAGGGAGAGGCCACATGACAGGGTCTGGAGCCCATGGCAGCGCCTGGTGACCCTTGAAGCCCCTCCCGGAGTGCACGAAGGCGGGTCTCCGCGAAGCCCAGTGCCAAGCCACACCAGCTGCGTCAGGAGAGGGTGCTGAGCTCTGCTCGTGCCAGGAAACCAGGGCCAGGGAGACAGGGGTGGAGAACTAGGCAGCTCGAGTCAGGGGCCTGGCACCCTTAGCAAGCACCCTGGGGAGCTGGGTGAGAGAAGGGGGAACGGCAAGGGGCGAGGGAACTCCTCCAGTCTTGGCCGCGAAGTGGGGGAACAGTGGGGCACTGAGCCTGCCCTGCAGCTACTGACGGGCACTTCACAGTCGACCACCACGTCCTCCTGCCCAGCTGAGCAGAATTCACGTGGGAAGATCCAGGTGCCACTGTAGGGGCTCATTCCTTCCTCCCGTGTGGGGACAGAGTGCCTAAGCGGGCATCTGCGATGTGCCCTGGCCAGGACGCATCCATTTCCTTCCTGCCCTCTTCCCTGTCCGCTCTGTCCTACGGGGGTCATGGCTCTGGAGGTGGCCGTTGCCCCGTCTGGTGACTCCCTGCTTGGAGATAGGGGTCTGGAGCAGCCGGGGTTTTAGAGAGCTGGTCAGGGAGGGGCCGGGGTGCCCTAAGCCTTCCCAAGGGAGGCAGCCTGGCCTCGGGCTCAGAGCTGGGCAGGAAGCAGCCCCTGCCCCTGCTGTGCCCGGGCTCTCTGCTCAGAGGACCCTCTGTGCCGGCCTCAGCACCTGCCTCGGGAGGCCTGCAGGGGCAGGAAGTCCAGGCCAGTGTGGGTGTCGCTCCAGGACCCCTCCCCGGTCTCTGTTCTGTGAGACCAGCATCAAGTGGAAGCTCAGTGGGACCCTGCGAGAAGCAGCGGGCAGGTGCCCAGGTGGCTGGCACCCTGGGCAGGGAGGGCATCTTGGCAAGGGTTTCCGGAGCCAGGAGGTTTCTGCGAGAACCCCCACTGCCTCTCCGAGGTGAGGTCCTGTGACTGGCCAGCTCTAGGCCCACCTCTGGGAGGTTCTGCCACCCTGGCACTGCCAGCTGGGGCCACTGGTCTGGTGCACGGGGTTCTGGTGTCGCTTCCGGATCGTGTCCAGACCGTAGCCCGACAGGAAGACGTCCAAGATTCCTGCTCCCCACGGACGTGTGCCTTTCGCCATGTCACAGATTACGGGATTGGAAGGAGCAGTCAGGTGAGACCCCAGAGACTGTCGCTCACCGAGTGCCGTCTGTGTCCCTTGCAGCACCCCCTCCTCCTGCCATGTCTGGGGACTACAGCTACGACGCCACGTCCCCCGTGGAGGACTACCTGGCCGTCAACCTCACCGACCTCTTCTGCAAGAAGACCCACGTCAGGCAGTTTGCCAGCCTCTTCCTCCCTCCCCTGTACTGGCTCGTGTTCGTCGTGGGCACCGTGGGCAACAGCCTGGTCGTCCTCGTCTACTGGTACTGCACGCGAGTGAAGACCATGACGGACACGTTCCTCCTGAACCTGGCCGTCGCCGACCTCCTCTTCCTCGCCACACTCCCCTTCTGGGCCGTCGCCGCCGCGGACCAGTGGAGGTTCCACACCGTGGTGTGCAAGGCGGTCCACGGGCTGTTCCGGATGAACTTCTACAGCTGCGTGCTGCTGCTCACGTGCGTCAGCGTGGACCGGTACCTGGCCGTGGCGCAGGCCACGAAAGCGCAGGTGTGGAGGAGGAGGCGCCTCGTGTACAGCAGAGTGGCCTGCTGCGCCGTCTGGGTGGTGGCCGGGGCGCTCTGCATCCCGGAAATCCTGTACAGCCAGGTCAAGAGGGGCTCCGGCGGCGCCGCCTGCACCATGGTGTACCCCCGCGAGGAGAGCGCCCGGGCCAAGTCGGCCGTCCTGACCCTGACGGTCGTCCTGGGCTTCTTCCTGCCTTTCGTGGTCATGGCTTTCTGCTACACCATCATCATCCGCACGCTGAAGCGGGCCAAGAGGTCGCCCAGGCACAAGGCCCTCAGGGTGACCGCCGCCGTCCTCACCGTCTTCGTCCTGTCCCAGTTCCCCTACAGCTGCGTCCTGCTGGCGCACACCGTGGACGCCTACGCCGCGTTCATCTCCAGCTGCGCGGTGTCCATCAACATCGACATCTGTCTCCAGGTCGCTCAGACCCTCGCCTTCTTCCACAGCTGCCTGAACCCCATCCTCTACGTTTTTGTGGGTGAGCGTTTCCGCCGGGACCTCGTGAAGACTCTGAAGCACTTGGGGTGCATCAGCCAGGCCCAGTGGGCGTCCTACGTGAGGCGACAGGGGAGCCTGAAGCTGTCGTCCGTGCTGCTGGAGACGACGTCGGGGGCGCTGTCCCTGTGACAACGCCCTCGGAGGCCCCTCGTCCTCTGGAGGCCACGGGACAGGCACGTCCCGCTTCCCCACTGAGGGGCCGGGGAGACAGGAAGTGGGGGGCGCATGAGGGGTGACCTGAGGGGATGGCGCGTGCAGCCTTGACTTGCACACTGGAGTTTTCAAAACTGACGGCTCCAGGGCCGGAGGGTTAGCTCAGTGGTTCCGGCGCCTGCCTCGCAAGCGCAAGGTCCTGAGTTCGAGCCCCGGTAACCACATAGAATGTTGGGCATGGAGACTCACACTCACCAGCAATCAATACCACACACCACAGTGCCGGGCGTGGTGGCTCACGCCTGTCATCCCAGCACTCGAGAGGCAGAGGCAGGAGGATTGCTGAGTTCCAGGTTTGCCTGGGCTACATAGTGAGCTCAGGGCCAGCCTGAACTACAAAGCAAGGCCCTGTCTCAAAAAACAAAACAAAACAAAACAAAAATGAGGGCTCTGGAGCTCGTGGCTGCGCTTCCCGAGGGGGACGGATGGGGGCGGCAGGGCTGGCCGGGGGCTCACAGCCCCCACGCACTGCTGTGCAAGCGGGAGCAGCCTCCGTGGGCATCTCGCCCTGTGCCTCACCCCTGTGCCTCGTCCTGGCTGCAGAGCGATGAGGCTCCTCCCCACAGGGCGAAGGGGTGGTCACGCAGCCGAGCTTCCACGACGTGTCCATCTCGGGACACTTCCTGTGCTGGCCTCCGCAGAGTCCTGTCTCGTCTCTGTCCTGTCCTCAGGGAGCCCGGAAAGCTGACCAACAACAAGTCGCCAACGTCTCTGGCTCCTGAGCCAGCTCCGTGTCCTGCAGAGCCCTGGGCTGCCAGGCCTGGCCACGGGGCTGATCCGTGCCAGGACTCAGCTTGGCTGCTGGCGCCACGCAGTGGACCAGGTGTCGGTCCTGGAGACCGGACCAGGCACGGTGGCACCTGCGTGGCCAGGGGAGCGGCTGTGTGACGGCCCGGCCCGGCCCGGCCCCCGTCTGCACCCTCAAAGGTGGAGCGAGGTCTGCCACAGCTTCTCCTTTTCTTTTTCCTCAGCGCCTGCATTTTGTTAGCTTTTCACTGGAGAGATTAGTCTAAAAAGTGTGTAATATACTGGCTTGCACTTTGCATGGTTGTTTTAACTATTCGGCAAATTTATCACATTTGAAAAGTGTTTAGACATTTGAAAAGTGCTTTTTAATGTCTATTTTAAATGTTCATTGCTTGCGGTTTTCTTTCCTCTTTCAGTATTTTAAGGGAGTGTAATTAAGGGACCAAATAGACAAATAATGAATGGGAAGAATAAGAGAAGGGGTAAGGAAATAAAATCTGCAATAAAGCTGGCTTGGCTGAACAGTTTTGTTTTTTGTTTCTTGGTTTTTATTTTTATTTTTTTTCTTTTTGAGACAGGGTCTTGCTTTGTAGTTCAGGCTGGTTCTGAGCAGTGATGTAGCCCAGACAAACCTGGAACTCAGCAATCCTCCTGCCTCTGCCTCCCGAGTGCTGGGATTACAGTGAACAGTTTTGCTTTTTAAAAAAGTCTTTTCTCTTGGCAAACGTACAAAGTTTTCCGTAGTCAGATGGGATCTCAAGCGGCATAGGAGCAGAGAGCGGCCCTGGCTTTGCTGCTGTCCTCAGCGATGTGTCTGGTGCCCCGGGCATGGCGGCGGGGCCCTGTCCTGACCCCAGGGGACCCGGAAGCACCGGCCGGCCCTGCGGTCTCAGCCTTCTTCTGCCTGGCCAACACGGGGGCTCACGAACCAGCCCCCCAGCCATGGCTGGAGAGCACGGGCCCAGGAGCAGCGCCTTAGGCGGCCCAGTACGACAGCGCCACGTGGGTCGCCAGGGGGAGGGTCTTTCCCATGTCGCAGGACCACCCCGTGACTGTCGTTTCCGAGAAACGACCCAGCCCTGGGGAGAACGAAGGGGCCCCGTGCGGCCCACTGGGCAGACAGCAGCAGTCGGCTCGGCCTTCTCGGCCCATCTGACACCGCAGCCCCAGCGACCTGTCCCCGAGGCGCTGGGGCACCGAGACAGCTTGCCGACCCCACGCACGTGGCCCAGAGCCACTGGCAGGACAGCGTGTGGAGACCTGCTATGAGGCGAGCGGCAGTGGACGTTCCCTGGAACAAACGGTGGGGACTGCACGGCTGCTGTGGTTTTATAGAACAGAAACGGGGAACTGGCCGCACCGCTCTGACCCCGGTGCCCAGCGACCGCGCCTTCTCCAGGAGCTTTTCTAGTCCCTGTGGCCGCCGTGGCACGTCCCGGTCCCGACACATGTCAACGTAGGGTCAGGAGGTGCGGAAACTCTACCATGTTTAAAGGTTTGAACTATCTTTTTTTATTGGTGAAGCACTGGCTTTTCAAATGATTAAACAGGACAGATAAAAATGGTAGCGCAGGTTTGAATTAAACTGGATTTCAGTAACAGGTTAATGATAAAAGTGAAAATGTTGGGAGTGGACGGGGAGAGCTCGGAGGAAGCCGGCTCCCGCGGGGCGCCTGGGAAGGAGGCCGTGTGGAGACGGGGGAGGAGGCCGGACGCAAGCACACGGTACCCTACTCGGTACTGAGGGTAAGTTAGGGGGCGAGGTACAGCGTGCTGTTCGTATTTAAAAAGTTGGCTCTTTTTTAAAGTTTATTTTTATCTCTATTGGTACACTGTATACACACATCACAATCACACTCAATATTGGGAATTGGTACCGGTATGTGACACGATTTAATTCTCATTCTTTCCCGTTCCCCTACCCACCCGAAAGTTGGCTTTTTAAATGAAATTTAAACTAAAGCAACTTTGTCAGTACACCACAGCACACATGTACAAACACTGCTTGGAAGTGGTCCACTCAGACGGTAAGAGGCGATCTTTTCGGACCGTCAGACATGCAGAATGCCCGCCCACCCATCATCACCGTGCGTCTTCCGAGCTGGTCCTTGCTACTCTTACGAGGTTACGGTGCGGGGTGCTGCTATCCTGTCCCTCAAGTCCTTCCCGTCACAGCAACACAGAGATGCCAAGAGCCACGTGGGCTCCACCGTGGAGGACGCTCTGGCGCCCCCGTGGGGAAAGTCGCAGACCTGCGGTGTCGGTATCACGGGACACGGGCTTCACAGACAGCCCGCAGGACGAGCCCCACACAGCCCTCTGCGAGAACCAAGGGCCTCTTGGTACCGGCTCTAGCACACGCAGTTCGGTGTGTGACCCTGCTCGGGTGTGTGTGTTCAGCGCCCCTCTCAGCACACACAAAGGCCGTGTGTGTGCGTGTAGCTGGCGGCACAGCATGGGAATGAACAAATCCACTCAGGTGCAGAGTCAAGTTTCTTCAACACGCACTTCCTATGTGCAGTTCCGTGGCCGGCAGACTTCTGGACAGGCGCCTGCCCTAGCACTGGGACAGGATGCCCTTCAGGGATGGTGCCATCCTCTGTGCGGGCACCCTGAGGGAACTGGGGGTCCCAGAGGGCCTGGGCGGGACAGGACTGGACAGCAGTGCCCTGGCCGGCTTCCTGTGGCCCGTGAGGCGTGTAGTGAGCGGGCTGTGTGGCCATGGTGTCTTCCACCTGAACAGAGCCACGTCAGGGACCGTCTGTGCCACCGGGTCCCCTCAGTCTGGGGGGGCCACTGCACAGCCATGGGGCGGGTCTCGGTGCGATGGTGGGGGGACACCTGGAGCCTTCCTGAGGGGTGCCTCTGGACACCTCCATGGACTCCGCTTCCACGAAGCTTGCAGGCGGCTGCTTGTTTGTAGTCTCCCTGCAGGGTTCAGGAGGCCCCCAGTTCTGGTCTCGCAAAATCAGAACTTCCTGTGGGCCCAGGTGGAAGCACAGCCAAAGCTCCCGCCCCACGCTGGCTGCTTGTGCGCGAGGGTCTCCGTCCCCAGAGAAGCGGCCTTTGCGCTGCAGTGGCTCCTGTCCTCCACTCTGGGCGGCCGGTCCCCGGGAGGCATCTCCGAAGGACGAGGGGAAAGCGGAGGTGCCCAGCCCCCGCTGCGCTTCCCACAGTCTGTGCTCAGCGACCTTCCTCCTCCCCTCTGCTGTCACTCAGGGTTTTCCACGTGTGGTTTTCCACGGGGGCCTTCGGGTGCTGCTTCACCACTGTGACGGTGCTTCTGGGTGTCCAGGCCACGTGGGCCCCGTCGGGTGAGGTCCCTGCCCAGTCTGCCAGGGCAGGGAGGTGTTTCGCTCCTCAGTGGCCACCAGTGTCTTTCCTCAGTGCCGCCACCAAAGCCTTCACAGGACAGGTGACCGTGTCTCCCCGTACATGGCCCTGGGAGTTTTGAGCTCCTCTCCATTCTAGATGTGCTGCTCGTACATAAGCAGTTTGGATACCTTAACCTAAGCTAAGCAAAAAAAGGGAAAAAAAGCACCCCCCTGGCCCGGGGGAGACGCGTGAGGAAAGGGCGCGAGGGGGTGCTGCGCATGCACCAGCCTTGAGCTCCTTCTGGACCTGCTGTGCTGCTCCCTGGGCCCCTGCTCCCCTGACAGGGAGGGACAGAGCCGTCTCAGCCTGAGGTGGCATTTGACGGGAAAGCCTGCTCTGGAGCTCCCTGCCAGCGGGCCAAGGGTGGCTGAGCCCAGTCCAAATTTGCCCTCCATGCCACCCTGCCTGCCCCCTCCTGGCCCAGTGCCGGGCCCTGATCATGACGTGCACCCCACCCCGCACCAGCACCTGCCTCAGGAGGAGCTGGCCTGCAAGTCGCCCCCTAGAGCCCCCGAGGCCGGTGGCCAGGACCCTGGGGCTCCAGGGGTGTGGAGGGTGGGCGTCCGGCCCCTCTGCGAAGGCTGGTGCTCATCTCGAACAGCTGGAGCTCCCAGGGAATCTCCTGGCCAGGGAAGGAGCTGGGCCTCAGGCTGCTCGGTGAGACGGGCAGCCCCGGGACCGCGCCTAGTGGACACGACCCTTGGCTTTGCCCTCCCGCCGTCTCCCTTGCCTGACGTGGTCAGACAGTCAGGTCCTGGTGTCCACTCACCAAGCCTGTCCCTGCTGGAGACCAAGGCGGGAGACAGGCCCGCGTTTGGCCTGTGTGACCTGACTTGTGACACGTGACAGCCTCGGCCCTGCTGACCCCCATTCCAAGTTGTCCTGAAGGCGTCGTGGCAAAAGGTTATGCCACTGTCGCTGCAGAAGACCAGGTTCCTGCTTACCCTTCTCCCCGCCGCGCCCCAGATGTGCACAGCTGTGGAGACGCAACTTCCGGAGGAGCCACAAGTTCTGCTGAAGGTGTGTGCAAGCATATGTCTGTGTGCATGCGTGTGTCTGTCTGTGCATGTGTCTGTGTCTGTGTCTATGCATGTGTCTATATCTCTGTGTCTGTGTATGCATTTGTCTGTGTGTCTGTATGTGTATGTGTGCGTATGTCTGTGTATATGAATGTGTCTGTGTGTGTCTTTGTATATGGATGCATGTATGCATGCATGTGCCTGTGTAGCTGTATGTGTCTGTATGTATGTGTCTCCGTGTGTCTGTGTGCATGTGGCTATGTATGCATGTGTCTGTGTGTATGCATGTGTCTGTGTGTGCGTGCGTATGTGTGCGTGTGTCTGTGTGCATGCATCTCTGTGTGTGCATGTGGCTGTGTATGCATGTGTCTGTATGTATGTCTCTGTGTCTGTGTGCGCATGCATGTGGCTGTGTGCAGATGTCCTCCCGCACCCGGATGTGGTAACCAAGGCCCCGTTCAGGACTGGTGACGGCCCGTGGCCCTTCCACTGGGTCACCTTGGGGGAGCGTGTGATCTCTTCCTGAGAAGTTCTGTGGGGAACCCCACGGGTGGACGGGGAAGATCCCGCTCATGGGCCAAAGGCCTCTGCTGCTGCCCCTGCAGTCAGGCTGACGCAGCCATCGCCTCAGGTGAGGCACAGCCAGGCCCACGTCCCGTGCATACGCTGCCCCCTGGTTCCCGTGGACGGGCCGCTGGCTTCAGCCCTGCAACACCGCCGGCTCCTCGGTCCCTTCTAACCTGGGAGCAGTCTGGGTCTCGGGCGGCTCCTGCCACGCCCTCCCCTTCTCTCTCTCCTGCTGGGAGTCAGGCCTTCTGTCAGGTCCGGGCCTGGGGAGGGCTCCCCCTGCCTCCTCCCGGGCGGGTGCTGGGGCTGGATGGGAGGAGCCACCTTCTCTGAGTGCGCCCCGCAGGCCTCTGGAAGGACGCAGGGCCCGCCGGGCCGCGCCTTGGTGAGCCGGGGGGGCTCGGGCTCGGGGCGGGCTCCACAGGAACCGCGGGGCCCACGCACTGGAGGCAGAAGGCGCGGCCTGGCCTGGCCTCCCGCGGCGCGGGGTTGGGAGCGGCGGGCGCCGCAGCACAGAGGAGTCGGCGCTGGCGCTGGCCCGGACGGCGGTGGGAAGTGAGGCCGCCCCCCCGCCCCACCCGCTGCGGACCGCGCTCTGCACCGACGACGCGCTTTCACTCTGGCTTCTGACAGCGGCTTCAGCTTCAACTGCGGCCTCAAACAAAAAACCCCGTTTTCTAATTTTGGGTGGAGGTTCATCGATTTGCTCTTCGGATGTGTGGGCAGCAAGAAGTTTTCCCACGAACCCTCAAACCGAAAGGGCAGACCTGCCGCGAGTGGCCTTCTGAGTCACCGGGAGGCGTCGGGCCCACGTGGCCCGGCCGCAGAGTCCGGGCCCGGGTGTGGGCCTGTGAGCGCCGCGGGGGCTCCAGTGCCCTTGGGTGTAGGGGGCGAGGAGGGGGCGCTGGGGCGAGGCCCGCCCACCCGCCCGGCCCTGGCTAGAGGGTGCTCCTCGGGACGGCAGCCGGCGCCACGCGGCCGCAGCTCCTCCTGCAGTCCTGCTCGGGGTGCAGGAGCTCTGTCTCGGGCAGAGGTGGCCTCTGAGATCCCCGGAAGCGCTGGGGCGCGCCAGGGGCGTCACCGCCTCCGGGCCGGGGCTCGTCCTGCCGCGACGCCCCCCAGCCTGCTGCGCATGCGCGCTCGGGGAGGCGCTGGGAAGTGACGGATGAGACCAGCTGCCCGGCCGAGGGACGGCGCAGGCCCTGGAGCGAGGGGCTGGGACGCGGGGAATCGGGCGACGGGGCCCCCGGAAGAGGAGGGCCGGGCCCTCGCCCTGGGACGAGACGAGCGGACGGCCCCAGCAGCCCCGGCGTCCCTCCCTCAGGGGCAGGGCGCCCGCGGCAGCCTCAACTCTCAGCCCGTCCGGAGGAGGCCCCAACTCTACCGCTCGTTGGGCCACGCGGTTCTGGACAGAGTGACAGACAGACGGCGCAGCTCGAATGCCGTAGTGTTTATTTAAATCCTGAGGTTAAAGAGTATTTCCAGATGGCTTAGCAGACGCCATGAAGGATCACGTTTGGGGTCTGCGTCTCGGCCCCGCCGGCGGGCTGCGCACTGGGGTCTGAGGTGCCGCTGGCGGCTCTTTGGCATTAAGAGCGACGTGGCGCCCTCCGTAAGGCCACAGAGATGGGGCTATAAAGTGCTTTGACCTTGGAGCCTCTGCCCGGAAGCTCGGTGTCCCCGCGGCCCGGGCAGCGTCTCGGGGGGCGCTGAGGACGCGCTTTGCCCTGTCAGAGATGCTTCCTGAAATCCAGGAGCCGCCGCAGTGGGGAAAGTGCTTGCGGGCAGGAGGGGGCCTCAGGCCCGCCTTCCCCGCTTCCCGGGCGGAGCGCAAGGGCAGGAGACGAGCTCCCCGGCCCGAGGTCTGCGTCCAAGGCGGGCCCGGTTCTCAGCACCTTGGACGGCTTCTGCTCGAGTTCCCGACCCCGAGCCAGGAGGCTCCTTGGGCGGAAGGATTCCAGGTGGGCTTTAAAAACGCAACTCCAGTAAAATTCTGTGGGTGAAGTGCCCAGGGGATGCGAGATCCCGCCTTCCAGGGGTATTTCCTTCCGCCTGGGTCTGCAATGGCTTCGCTACTGCGGGGACAGCTGGTCAGTCTCCCGGCACCGTCCGTCACTTCCGGGCCGTGTGACCAGCTCTGCACGGCACCGCCCACGCCCACGCATGTGAGGTTTGGCAGCTCAGCCCCCTCCTGCGGGGGAAGTGGCCGCTCAGCTGCACCCACCCGGAGCCCGGGCCCTGCGGGCAGGCGCTCGGCGGGGAGCACGGTGGACGTGTGGCACAGCGCGGCCCGGAGGGGTAGCGAGTGACCGGGGCGACCGCGTGACCCCTGGAGTCCCTGGGTCTCCGGTCAGCGGCGATGAGTCGCCAACTGTTCCGAGGAGGAAGTCGGCCTCCGACCGGCCGCGCGGCCTGGAGCTGCGGAGCGCACTGCACACTGGGCAGCGTGAGCGCAGAGCACACGCGTGCAAGACGCGCTCGCGCCCAGGAAGCGACAGCGGCAGGGACCCTGCTGGCCTGGGCAGCCTGGACCGCGGCAGGGGCCCACTGTCCTCCAGGAGGTGCCGGGCGCTCGGCCAACCTGTCACCAGTCCGGGCGCGCTGAGGGACAGACGCTCAGCGTGGAGCTCGGCCGTGAGCCGGCCCCTCTCCAGCTGACGCAGCTGCGGCTCAGTGACCGCGCCGGGTGGTGATGTGGGCAAAGGGCAGCCGGGACAGAGCCAGGCTCCTGGGCCTCGAGCCCTCTTCCCCGCGCTCCCTGTCCGCTCCTGTCTCCCGGGGGCGGCCGACTTCCCCGGCTGCTCCCAAGGAGCCAGGCTGCGGGCGTGCGACGAGGGCGCCGGAGGCCGGGAAGAGACTTCTGCCCCGTGCACAGCAGCCCGGGCTCTGACGGCGCACGGAGCGGGACAGAGGGCGCGGAGGCCTGGCTCCCCCCTGGGTCCCTTCCCCTCCCTCGTGCCCGCCACACGCCCTCTTGGCTGGTGTTGTGACCGCGTCTGCGTGCCCGGTGGGCTGCCCTGGGTGGACTCCGTGATGAGGACTCTCGGCTCTGGGTGGACGTGAGGCCACGGAGGCCCCCGGCCGGCCTGGCAGGGCTGACAGCGCTGCCGCGTCACGCCCTCGGCCTCCAGGGCGGAGGCCTGGCCAGGACAGGCAGACAGCTGGCTCCTGTCAGGGAGAGGCGGGCGCGTGGGCTGGGCCCGGCGGGGGCTTCCTCTCCTACTCTGCTTCCTAAGTCTCGGAAGGCTTGTTCCAAACACTCGGTTTCCGAAAGTGGGCTCAGGTCCCTGGCGCTGCCCAGCCGCAGCGGCCTAGCTGAGTGAGGGCTTTGCAGGGACGGGCACCTGGGCAAGGGGTGGGCAGTCAGGGCAGCTCAGGAGCCCCTCCAAATCTCTGAGTGCAGGTGCAGCTGGATTTAAGGGACAGAGTGACAGGAGGAGGCTGGTGGGGGGGCGGGGGGAGGATCCCCCGGCCCTGCACCCTGGTGCTGGGCCCCATCCTGGGACACAGCGTCACCCAGGAGTCTGCTGGGGCAGGGTCGCTAGAGCAGCCCTCTCCTCGGGCCCGCCCCCTGCCTTCCCTGGGGCGGCGCCTCTGTGCGGCCTCGGTGTGAGGACAGCGGGTCCTCTGGGCAGAGGTCCCGAGCCCCAGGCCCGTTGGGGGGGGGGGAGAAGGCGGCGCGCCGGGCGCTAGGGGAAGTCACTGCCGTCGTAGATCACAGGCCGGTCAACTGTCAAGTGGTAAAACACTCTCTTGGAGATGAACCTGCCAGGGACGGAGAGGGAGATGTCACTCTGCGGCCGACGGCTGAGGGCGCTCGGTCTTGTGGGACTGGCTGCTGAGGTGCAGGGCGCCAGCACCCCAGGTGGGGCAGGGACTCAGGCAGCCCACCCGTCCCACGCCTGTCCTGCTCCCTGCAGACGGGGACGGGGGCAGGGGCACTGCCGTGGGCCTCGGGGCCGTGGGGCTCTTTGGGGGCAGCGGGCGGCGGGCTGCCCGTGTTCCACCTGACTGGACATCTACCTCGGGCTTGCTGCTGCGGTCTGGACGTCTCAGACGCCCAGGAGACCTCACACTCACAGCCCCAGGGCTTTGCTCGCCAGGGCGCCGCGGTCAGCGAGGGCTGACTTGGGAGGGACAGTGCTTGCGGCTGAGCTGCTCCACTGGGCAACCACTGGCCCCTCTGGCTGCCCAGGGAGCCCGGGCGCTAAGGACCAGGGGCGGGGGCCGCTTTCCAGCCCGCTCCTCATTCCCGCCCTCCTGCCTCCCCCCCGCACCCCAGACCGGACCCCGGGGCCTGCCACCATGTCAGACGGCTTCCCAGGACGCGAGGCCCAGGCTGCCTCTCGGCTGCTCCCACTCGGTGCCCTGCTCCCCTCCTCCACCTGCTCCGCCCTCTGGGCATTTCCAGGGCCCTCTGGGGAGCACGCCAGGATGGCGTGGGGAGCAGACCCCGGACTGCTGCGCTGCTGTGTGAAACCCACGAGCGTCCACGCGGGTGAGGGCCAGGCTCCGCCGCCTACCTGGAGAAGGTGTTGTCGAAGATGAGCATGTAGATGCCGGGCGTGCGCACCTTCAGCTGGCCCTGGATGCTTTCCTTGTGGGAGTGGCACCGCGTCATGGGGATGAGGACCTGCGAGCGGAGGACGAGAAGGGTCAGCGCGGGGGCTGCCGTGGCGACACCTGGGGCGCCCTGCGTGTCTGGCCCCCGACCACCCGCGCTCTGCACCGCTGCCCGACGGCACTGGTGGGTGCGTGTGGAACGGGCCTTCACCCGGAGCAAAGCCAGCTCGATGGCGCTTCACGATCTTTGCGCCGTGATGCTGAATCCACTGGGGGCGATTACCGAGGCCCAGCGCGCCCGTGTGCACCTCGCTCCAGGCCGAGCATCTGCTCTTGTGTCCTTATGGGGTTTGGTGCGCACAGTGCTGCTGTGTGGACGCGTCTACAGGCTCCTTCCTCTTTCTATTTTATGAAAGTTTAGGAGCACTGGTGACAGTTCTCTAAAAGTCCAGTAAAATTCATCAGGACATCTGATTCCAGACTTTTCTTTGTTGGGAGACATTTCATTACTGCTTCCATCTAATTGCTTCTTATTTATCTACTTAAGTTTTCTAGATCCGCCTGGTTCGATTTTGGTCATCGTATGTGCCTGTAAATTTCTAGGATTTTCAGCTTCCTGGCTAAGTGGTCACTAATGATCCTGCGGTTCCCTTAGTCTTGCATTGTATTTCAGGCTCTTCTCTCTCTTTTTGTTTTTGGCCAAGGGTTTTTCTTTTCAGAGAACCAACTCTGTGTCCCACCAGTGCTCATGTCCTCTCATTTCTGCTTGTCCATTTCTGGGCTGATCTTTCTTCTTCCTCCGCTGATGTGGGGTTTGCTCAGCGCTGGTTTTCGGAGACGCTGACCCTCAGATCGTGGGCGAGAGAGCCGCCAACTGGGCAGGCGATGCTCAGAGCCAATGTTGCCCTCCGCTCCCCTTCCCGGCTTCTCCGGGCCTCCGTCCTCTGCTCCTCCTGCCCTGCGTCCCTCCCGCTGCGGCCCTGCTTCCTCCAGCGTGGCCTCCGCCGCCAGCCCAGGGTCTCCCCCTCGTCACCGGCCCTGACGTGGATCGGGACCTGGCGGACAAGCCTGTGCACTGCTGGCCTGCTGCGACCGCAGCCCGGCTCAGGGTTGTGTCTTCTGGGCGTCTCTCTCCGTGACACCCGGGCTGAGGCGCCCTCGGAGCCGGGAGCACAGCAGACGCTCAGTGCGGACCGGGCCCAGCTCCCGAGCCTGCGCCTCTGCCACCAGGAGCCCGCACCGCCATCGCTGCGCCGGGCTCACAGTCACCCCCAAGTCCACTGGGGCGGTGGCCTCGGGGTGGGTGCTGAGCATGTGCCCGGGACAGGCTGGGTACCGGCTGCCTCACCCCTGGGAGAGGGCGTCCGAGCGCCCAGGCCCCGGCTCCGGCTCCGTGTGCTGCGTGTCCAGGGTGGGTCCTGGCCCGGGCCGCGAGGGCGTGGTGGTGGCCGACCGAGCAGATGCCCAGCTGAGGCTGAGACACGGGCCAGGACTGGCCCGGGCTGCCCACCTCCCAACCCGAGTCGTTCCCAAGCACGTGTCTCGCCGTCACCTTGTGCCAGGCAGAGGGCACAGCTGCCGAGGCTGCCCTCCCGCTCCATGGGGCGCCGTGAGGAAACTGCCCTCCCCCAGCCCTCTGCCCGGAGCCTCTAGGCTTCCCCTGACCCCTCCCAAGGTTGAACTCAACGTGCCTGGCACAGGGGTGGCCTCTGGCTTTGGAGACGGCTGTCCTGAGCGGCGGGGCTTCCACTGCCCCCCTCAAGCCCATCCCGAGGAGGGGGCCGGGCTTGGCACAGGCCTACCTTACACTGGTCCAGCGGTGTGTCCTCTGCTTCCCGTAAAACCACACTGAAGGAGATGCTCTTGGGGTCGGAGGAGAAGACCCAGCTGATGGTGAGGCCCGGCTCGGGCACGGTGATGGGGATCAGGCTGTAGGTGCTGGACCTCACGAACAGCTCCCTGCTGCCCTCGCCGAAGTTGGCGATCTCGTCCACGGTCAGGGGCAGCTTGATCCTGGAGGAGCAACGCGGACAGCCTGAGCGCTGGGACCAGGCCCGTTGTGGCCGGCTCCGTGCCCCACAGGCCTGAGGTGGGAGCCGGAAGTCTGGGGCGGCTCCGCACTGTGTCCTGCTGTAGCTCACACGAGGCGGGCACGGGCCCCCTGCAGAGGCACACGAGCCCACGACAGCGGGCCTGCTCGCGGATGCTGCCACCCGGCGGGGCTGGGCCACCCGGCCTGCCGGGCTCCCCTGCTCTGCGGTGGCCAGCGCAGCCTGGTGGGGGGACAGGCCCACAGGGAGGGCTGCAGCTGGCGCCATTCGCCCTCCTGAGCTCCACCTCCACTGCTGTGCAGTGGCCCAGCCCTCTGCCCTCACTGCGAGGGTCCCCACGGCAGGGAGAGGACGGCTGGGCCAGTCCCAGGCCGCGCCCAGGAAGCTCCGGTTCTGGTGGAGGGAGAAACGCAGCCCAGGGCACACAGGTCTGACCCAAACCTGCGCCGGCCACTGCGCCGAGTTGTCCTTTGTGGAAAAATGTCTGCCTGTCCCCCTGAGGGCAGGATGGACATGGAGCCTCCGCGGACGCTTCTCCGGGGGTTAAGAGATGCTTCCTCTCTAATTACAAGCGCTTGCCCAGTGTTACAACTTCCAAGAGCCAGAGCAGGCAGGAGGGCTGGGTCCCTGCGGGGAAGCAGTGGATTTCTGACTGTGGGCTGTGTAAAGAGCCACAGGTCCTGACCCAGTGTCCTCCTGGGTCACTGTCTAGTCTGGGGCTCCCGACCTCTCCGGGCACCAGCCTCCACTCTGCCAAGGCAATCTGGGCTCTCCAGAGCGAGTGCCAGTGAGAGGTTCTGGCAGCTCTGCCTGAACGTCATGATACGTGACAGAAGTGCGCTACCGAGCAGGCGTGTGGCACAGGCCTGTGACCCGGGACTCTGGGGCAGGAGGAAGGTAAGTCTGAGTCCAGTCTGGGCAAATGAGTGAGAGAACCTATTTC
>PVIC010000838.1:0-75543 GCA_004025085.1 Thryonomys swinderianus | reverse complement strand
CCCTGCTTTTAACGTGTTTCCAGATTCCCTTGTAATGCGGCTGCCAAACTTTAGTGCTCTGACCCTCTTGAGAGAGAGACACAAAAGAACGTCAGCTCCCAGGAGTAGTTACGCTCTTTGTGTTTCACTCACGGGGCAGCAGAGTGCTTCTCGGTACTGATTTTGTCCTGCTGTCCTTCAGGGTCTGCCTGACCCTGCGTGCTCTAGTCAGCTCTTTATCTCATCATTTTTCTTATCTCTTCACTTGAAGGCACATTTTTGGAAAGTCTGATGACTTTCAAACAATTTCAAACATGCCCTTGATTTTTCTCACTAAGTGCAACTACAACATCCGTATCGAATCTGGCAGATGGAAGTATAGTGAACCCCCGAGTTAGGACCAGCCCAACATACAAACAACCCGGTTCCTGACCAGGATTTTAGTTCTAACTCACGACCAGAGTCTGGAGCTGCGACACGAATGCGGCCGCTTGTGCTTCCAGCTGGTCTCAGCCATAGATTTAACCCTAAAGAGCTCTGGGAGGAGGATCAGGACGACACCCTTCCCTGCGTGAGAAACCCTGGCCAGCGGCTCTCTCGGGACCCTGACAGCTGCCTGGGACAGGAGACTCTGGGGGCTGGTAGAGGAGCCTTCACTGACCAACCTGAGTTACAACCAGCCCCCAGGAACAGACTGAGTTTGTAAGTCGAGGGTCCACTGTACTCGTAAAGGGCAGGAAAGAGAAGGCAGCCAGCAAGGGACTCTAGGACCCCAGAAATGACGGGCCCGGCAGCCCCGAGCCCCGCCGTGGGGTCCCTCTGGGGGCTGGCGCAGTCCCTGTGTGACTCAGAGGGCGGCACAGACACCGGTGGGCCAGGAGGACCGTCTGGAAAGGCTGTAAGGAGCTGTCATAGAAACGCCTCAACAATAACTTGAAATATTCTTGAAACACTGAACAAAAGAAAAGAAAAAAAGAAATCATGCCTGGAAAACCTGACAAATGTAACAAAGTCGGCATGGTGGTGCCCACCTGTACTCTCAGCACTCTGGAGGCTGAAGCCAGAGGATCACAAGCTCAAGCCCAGCCCAGGAAACAGCAATTTAGTGAGACCTTGTCTCACAATTTAAAAATAATTTAAAAAGGGCTAAGAGTAGAGCTCAGTGTAAGGGCTCTCTAAAGTCCCTGATACTGCAGACGAGCAAGTCAAAACAAAACAAAATAGAACACTGACTGGATGGGTCAAAAGAAGAATAGACACAACAGTTTAACTCAAAAAGAGAAACCCAGAAATCGTGCGGTCCAAGCAACACAGGAAAAGAACCAGGGTATGTGTGTGTGTGTGCGGGGTGGATCCCGAAGGCTTCGGAGGGTAAGTAGATCACCTGACATCTGTATCATGAGTCCCAAAGGAGAGGAAGAAAAGATCACCCCAAAAGATGAGCCAAAGAAATGGTTGCCAGAAACATCTTGCATTTGATTAAAGACATAAACCTACATATTTAAGAACTGAGCAGACCTCAGATAGGAAAAACCCAAGAAGTTCACATTACAGTGTACACTGACGAGACTCCCGGGAACAGGAAGGCCACGCGCGCCAGCTTCGGAGCACAGGGGCTTCTGAGCGAGGAGGACTGGAAACGGCCCTGCCGGCCGACAGCTTCAGGGTGAGCGCTGCGCCCTGCAGTGCGGGGCGGAATCACACACCGGGGCCGGGTGCAGCTCGCGGAGGCAAGGCTGGCTCAGCCCTGGAGAGCCTTCCGTGCCGTCTCTCACCTACAGGCTGAGGAGGTGCTGGGGGCCAGGCTGTGCGAGGGGCTGTCGGGGACCAGGCTACCTGGCAGCTCCCGCGGTCCCGAGGCTGGCGGGACTCGCTTCAGGAACCAGGAAAGGCACCGGAGGCTGCATGTTTCCGGGCTGTGCGGGGAACCTCAGAGCCCCAGCGCTCATCCACCGGGGGCAACGCGGAGAGAACGCAGGCGCCGGCTCTGAGGAAGGCCTCGGTCCCCACCAACCTGTCCCTACCCGCGGGTGCGCGTGCTCCTCGGTTCCCCGCGGCGCCCTCCCGCGGCAGCCTCGGGCCCTGGAAGGGTGCGCTCCCCTCCCCCACGCTTCCGGCTGCCGGCGGCCCGCGCTCAGCCGTGGAGACCGCGGGGCCGTCCACAGAGGCGCTCCCACCTCCCTTGCACCTTGAGCACGGTCTGTCTCTCCATTTCCCCTACACGCATCTGAGGATCTGCTCAGACCCTGGCAAGGCAGACAATGCCCAGGATCGCAGCCCGCAGAGCAGAAAGACATGGGACAAAATCCAGCACTGGCTCACAGTCACCCAAATTCTCCTTAACTGCTTCTTTTTCTCACTGCTATGAGCAGGAGTGGTGTGAAAGGGACATTCAGGTAGCTTCAGCTTTCTTTTTTATTTACTGATTAGTTTATTTATTTTAAAGAAATTTTTTGAGGGAGGATCTTGCACCATAGCCCAGGCTGACCTTGAACCTTGGTGATCCTCCTGCCTCAGCCTCCCTAGTACTGGGATTACAGATGTATGCAACCACGCCCAGCTTTTTTTTTTTTTACTTTAAAAGAAACTTTATTAGTACATGTTTCTGGCACGTAATGATTGCATTCCTTGTGAGGAGTTGGTACATGTGCAGAACCTATCTTAATTCATTTTATGTCCCCACCCCTCTCAACCCCACCCCATCCCCCGCTCTCCTTCCTTTCTGTAAAAGATGTCTCCCTACTTCCTATCACGCATCTTTTGTTTGGTTCTTTATGCTTTGGTTTCTTATATAAGGAATCACGCCGTATTTAAGGTTGTGTCTGATTTGTGTCACTTAACATCATGGTCTCAAGGTGCTTCCGTTTTCCTACAGTGACTCAAGTGTACCCTTCTTTACGGCCCCACGGCGCCCCACTGTGTGTAAACACCACATTCTCTCTCTCCCCTCCTCCGTGGACGGACACAGCGGCCCTTCCCGAGCTGGCCCTGGGAGCGGTGCTGCTGGGGACACCGGTGCCCGTGCTCACTGTAACGGGATGTGTCTCTGATGCCCGTCCTGGGGCTACGTCCCCAGACACAGACCACTGGTCAAAGGGAGCACAGAGCCTCCGGTGCCCAGGTCGCCCTCCGCGAGGGTGCATCATGCTCCCGCTCGCGGGGCCGCAGGAGCAGCTTCTTCTGTCCCGGCTCTGTCTCCCTCACCCTCCCTGCTTTGCCTGCTTGGGCTCCTCCTGCTCCCGGGACGTGTGGCACCGTCTGTTCCAGGCCTCCGGCCCCTGCCTGAGACGCCCTCCCTAAGACGCCTGCCCGCGCCAAGCTGCCTGTTCTCAGAGTGCAGGTGCCCCCCCGTCCCGTTCCACAAGTGCAGCCTTGGAGCATGAGTGACAATGACTAGCTTTTTTTTTTTTTTTTCGAGACAGGGTCTCGCTTTGTAGTTCAGGCTGGCCCTGAGCCCACTATGTAGCCCAGGCAAGCCTCAAACTCAGCAACCCTCCTGCCTCTGCCTCCCGAGTGCTGGGATGACAGGCGTGAGCCACCACGCCTGGCACTGTGCTATGTGGTATTGATTGCTGGTGGACATGAGTCTCACGCCCAGCATTGTATGTGGTTTCCGGGGATAGAACTCAGGACCTTGTGCTTGCGAGGGAGAAGCTGGAACCACTGAGCTAAATCTCTGGCCCGACTTGCTTATTTTCATTGAGAGGGTCCATCAACCCCCGGGGATGACAGCTGCCCTGAACAGCACCTGAAGAGCACCTGGCACTTGGGGGACAGACACCCAAGAGAGCAGCTGAGCACATTCCCGGTGTCATGCAGCTGAGGACACAGCACTGGATGAATCAACGACATGGGGAGATACTCGTGCTACGCTAAGTTAAAGAGCTTCCAAAAGAAGGTTTACTTGGAACCAGAAGAAACCTAGAAGAGCAAAGGGTAACAAAGGCAAAGCAGAGGGCATCACAATCCCTGACCTGAAACTATACTACAAAGCTACTGTGACAAAGACAGTATGGTGCTGGCAAAAAGACAGACCTGAGGACCAGCAGAACAGACTGAAAGATGCAGAAACAACTTGAGACACACACAGCCGCCTTATCTTTGACAAAGGAGCCAAATACACTCAATGGAGAAAACAGCCTCTTTAAAAGATGGTGCTGGAAAGCTGGGTTTCCACATGCTGATCACTGAGACCAGACCCATATCATTCATTCACTATGCACTACACTAAAATTGAAATGGATCAAAGATGTAAATATTAAAACAGAAATAAGAAATCTGCTGGAAGAGAGAATAGGTAGAATGCTTGAGGACATAGAAGTATTCAAAAACCACATGTACAAAACCCAGACCACGTTGAAAATACTATAAAGAATAACTGGGATCTCATCTTATTAAAAAGTTTTTGCACAGCAATAGAAACCACTAACAGAACAAAGACATAATCTATAGTATGGGAATAAATTTTATCAGCTATTCAGATAAAAGATTATTATCTAAAATATATGAAGAACTAAAAGAAAAAATCAAGTGGGCTGGGGATTTAGCTCAGTGGTTCCATCATCTGCCTCCCAAGCACAAGGTTTTGAGTTCAATCCCTGGTACCACATACCACAAAGCCGGGCGTAGTGGCTCATGCCTGTCATCCCAGCACTTGGGAGGCAGAGGCAGGAGGATTGCTGAGTTCGAGGCTTGCCTGGGCTACACAGTGAGCTCAGGGCCAGTGTGAATTACAGAGCGAGACCCTGTCTTGAAAGAAAGAAAGAAAGAAAGAAAGAAAGAAAGAAAGAAAGAAAGAAAGAAAGAAAGAAAGAAAGAAAGAAAGAAAGAAAGAGAGAGAGAGAGAGAGAAAAAAAGGAAGGAAGACAGAAGAGAGAAAGAAAGAAAGGAAAGAAAGAGAGGAAGGGAAAAATGGAGACAGAATTTTGTACATAGGAAGGGGAGAGGGCTTGAAATGAGGGGAATGGTTAAAATAAGATTTATCAAAGCTAAAAAAGAAGATGGTTTCCTTTTGCTTATATCTCACTGGGTAAAATAATATTTTGTAGTAAACTAAAAGAAGAAAGACTGGAAGGCTGTTGTGAAAGAATAAAAGTGGAATCATTTATGTCAACCCTTATTGAAAAAAGAAAATAAAGGAAACAAAGCCTAAGGTGAGGAAGGAGGGACCCCCACTTATACCTGACAGTGAGACCCAGGACAGCTTTCACCAAGGCCGCAGAGCCCACCGGGCAGCCGCGCAGGGCGCCCATGTCACCGGGCGAACAGTGGAGATGGCGCCTGGCCCCAGCCCCTGAGAAGCCACGGCCCACCCTCCCGGGTTCCCTGCCACTTACATCAGCTCCCCGGACTTCAGCAGGCAGATTTCGGGGTCCTGCCCCATGGGCTCGTCCTCAGCGTCCTCGGGGGTCAGCGAGCTCGCGGTGGCGTCCCTGAAGCGCACAGAGGAGAGCGCGGGCGTCAGCGCCCGGCACACGCGGCCCAGGGCCCGAGAGCCCGGAGGCGGCTGGGAGGGCGGCGGGCCAGGGCCGGCAGTGGCGTCTCCCTGGCGCGGGGAGGCGGAGCACTGTCCCGGGCCTTGCTGCCGGCCCCCCGGCCCCTCCTGAGCAGGCCGCCTCGGACACGGCAGGGCGGGACCGTGACGCAGACCCTCACAGACCCCACCTCCCCGGCCGCCCCGGCCCGCAGAACCAGTCCTCAAAGTGCGCTCCACGGAACCCTGTGCGGGGAGGCAAGGGCCACGCACTGTCCCCTCTCGGAGTCACGAGCACAGCACCGGCACCCCGACGGCCGCAGCCACACACGGAGACATCAGCTCGCCGCTCCTGTGCTTCTCCGGCCGCGGACGACTTCGCCCCACTTGGGGATCCTCCGGACGCGTCAGCAGACCGCAGCCCCGCTCCTCGGACGGGACCCCGACGGCCGCCTCGCCCCGCTCTCCCTGCTTGGCTCGGACTGCGGCTGACTATCTCGGGGGCGCAGAGCCTGACCCGTCCCCTACGGCCTCCAGCCCCACCCGAGGGGACAAACGGGTCCAGAAGGGAGAGATGTCCCCCGGGCGGCTGGCATGAGGAAGACCCCTGCCCCAGAATGGCTCTTCCCCAGCGTCATCAGGCCTTTCTCAACAGCCCTGCGGGGCCCGCTCCAGGCAACCCGTGTCAGGTCCCAACCATCCCTCCGCGCCGCTCTGGGCTGTCACCCGCCCTCGGCTCGAGCGTCCAGCCTGGCCGCAGCCAGGCCCTCGGGGCTTCCGGGCACGTGTGCTCCTGCTGCCCCCGCGCGCGCTGGGCCCCGAGCGCTGTCACCGCACACGCAAGGCGCCTGGCCGGCAGCGGGGACCCGGCCTCGGACACAGCTCCGCGCACCCGCTCCGACCGCAGCGACCGCCCGGTGCCCGCCGCGGCAGGCAGAGGCGCAGTCGGCTCCGCAGTGTGCGGGCGCCGCTCTGTTCCCGGCGGCGGCTCCGGCGCTGTGCGCCAGGGGAGAGCCGGGAAACGCGGCGAGTGCTAAAAAGGCGCGCTGCCTCGAGCTCCCTCACAGCCCCGTCCGGCACTGTCCGTCCGAGCCGTCCGAGGCGGCGCCGGGGCCCTCCTGTGTCTTTATGCGGTGAGGTCCCCGGGCCGCGGGCCGCCGCCGAGCACCTCTGTTGGAAACGCAGCCGGAAGGACTCGGCGCTGCGGGCCCGCCGCTTCCTCCACCGGGACCTGGCGCCTGGGACTCTGGCTCCTCCCCGGAGTCAAACTGGCTGGGAAAGCTCGCTGTCTCGGCTTCATTCGGGACACGCAGGCCGCCGAGTCGGCCGACTGGAGACCCCACTCCAGGTGCTGCAGGAAGCGGCCAGGACGGCGGCTCGGGTGCGTGAGGTAACGGGGAGTGTTCTGGGGACTCTGTGCCATTCACTGCGATAACTTTTAAAGCTTAAACACACTGTACGTGATCACACTTCATGTACAGGTGAGCACATCTGGGCAGCCGGGTGACACGCCTCACTCTGGGACAAGGCAGAAGTACACAGCTGCCGGAAGCAGGCTGAGGACAACAGGCGACACCTGCCAACCGCTAGGGGGCACCCCTCTCCCACCACAGCCCCTGCAGCTCTCTTTTTGAGGGTTTTTCTTAAAAAAGAAGCCCGGAAAACTCTGTGCCCGCAGCGACCTCTCTCTTCGCTGGCTCCATGGCAGTGGAACCCACCGCTACGTAGGTCGGTTTCCTACGGCTGAGGGCACCACCGCTTCCTGCTGAGTTTCCATCCCGGGCGCTCTGGCACACGCACATGGCACAGCCTCGCCCGCTGGGTGTGGCTGTGCAACGCTGTGAGGCACCCACGTGCCCTCACCTCTGCATTCTGTGCACAGAGCGTTCTCCTGTCCAAACGCCCGCAAGAGGGATGCGACAAGGCTCGCTCCGAGCGTCGCTGTGGGGCCATGCACCCGCAGGCCTACGCCCGCTGTCCGTGCCATGACTGGGCACCTCGGTCCTGCGGGCTGCCGCGGGAAGCAGGGCCTGCACTTGCTGCCTGAGCGGCTCGGCGGGTTCCACTCCTGTCTCGCCCGCTCCGCACGGTGAGGACGCGCCCTGGCCGGACCCGGGCTCCCGGGCACGGGAGGTCCTCAGGGTGGATGGCGAGACGGGGCTAGGACATGCTGTAGGAGCGCGGGCAGCGCTGGGCCCTCAGCGCAGACAACTGAGGCACGTTCACTGGAGTTAACGTTACAAAGGAAACTAGTTACAAAGGAAACGGACACGCTAGGGATAAAGGGCAGCGCCCGACGGTCTAGACGGGCCGCAGCCTTGGCCGGGCCACGTCGCCCTCCGCGCCCGTCCATCCGGGAGTCCGCGTCTGCCTGCCGTGTGACTTGCTCCCCCATGTGAGCCCACTGAGGCCCCGTCACCGGGCCCACTGTACTGCTCGTGGCTTTGTGGCACCGCATGCCCGCCTCGTGGCTGTCCACTGGATCTTACAGTTTCGTCCCCCTGGGTACCCCCCTCCCCTCTGGCTTTGCCCCAAAAAAACACTCCTGAGAAGCGAGGTGGCCGGACCACCCACCTGCTGGGCCCCTTTCTGTCTCTGGTAAGACAGAACCTGTCTTTCTCTCGGTTAAGCTTCCTGACTCAGCTTCCGTTGTCCCCAGAATCCGTTCTCGGATTTACAGGGCACGAGCCCGGGCTCCGGCTGCCTCGCAGGCTGGAGCTGGCACGGTTCCCGCCTCGGGAGAGTCCGCCTACTTAGATACTTCCTGTCCTGTCCCACTGGAGGTCTTCCACAGAGATCGTGGGAGGAAGGGAAGAGCTTGCTTTTGCTCTGTAGGTTTTAAGTTTCTGGAGTATTTTTGCTTCGTAGATTTTAACTTTTTGTTTCGTAAATTCTGGTTCTTGTCTTTTTAGATTCTTTTTTGTTTATAAGTTTTGGCCTTCGTTTCGGATTTTGGCTTTTGTTTTAAAATTGTCTTACATTTAGGTGGTATGTTTTAAATTTCTGCAAATTGCTCGTTTCTATTATATTAAACAGCCCTTCGTTAAAGTTAATTTTATTGTGGATTTGTATGTTGCATGTGGACTTAGTTGCAGGAGTGACATTCCTTAGAGTAGCGCTAAGGAAAAAGGTAGTGTTAGAGCGCCACCTCACGGACTTTGAGGGTAACTACAAATAAGTTTAGAAAATCCTATTACAATGGATTTTTTTTTTTTGAGACAGGGTCTCGCTTTGTAGTTCAGGCTGGCCCTGAGCTCACTATGTAGCCCAGGCAAGCCTCGAACTCAGCAATCCTCCTGCCTCTGCCTCCCGAGTGCTGGGATTATAGGCGTGAGCCACCATGCCCGGCTACAATGGATCTTTTTATAAAATATATTTAAGAAACATATATGCCCACTAAAAATAACAGGACCCTATCCACCAGCTAAAATATAGAAGGTCAGTGTCCATTCTCGAGACTTGGTGGACAGGCTTCACTAGGATGTTCTGGTTCAATTCTTCTCTAGAGATAACGTTGGGCTCCTTCTGCCACAGTTCCTTTCTGGTCTGATACACTCATGAGAAGGCAGCCATATCTCCTGAGAGTCCCCCACTCGTGGCTCTCTGGGCTGGGACTGGCGACTCGGGAGCAAGCTGTCTCAGGAACTCACCGCGAGCATGAAGAGACTTCCTTCCCTGGGTCTTATTTCTGATTTTCCCTCCCTCTTTACACTTTCCGTATAGTGAGCTGAGAAACAGCCTTGTGCTGACTGGCAGGCCTAAGGAGCAGAAGGACAGCCCATACCCTGCCTCCTCGTGGGCCTTGAGCGGGTTCTGGTCACTCAGGACCCTCTGTCTCCAGAGGGCTGCCTCCCCAGGTATGGTACAAAATTAAGCCCTTATGTAAATATGCTGAGACAGTGTCACCTTCTGACCAATTAACCTGTGTGACTTGGAGTAGAAAATTAATGTAATCAGGCCAGCTGTGGTGGCTCACGCCTGTCATCCCAGCACTCGGGAGGCAGAGGCAGCAGGATTGCTGTGAGTTCGAGGCTCCGGGCTACCCAGTGAGTGAGCTCAGGGCCAGCCTGAGCTACAGAGTGAGACCCTGACTAAAAAAAAAAAAAAAAAGTAATCAGACCCCGATGCTGCGTCCCCCCCCCGTATGTAGCCCCTGCCCTATCATGGCGTGCACCCTACAAGCACCCTACATGCTTCCTATCTTCCCAGCCTATAGGAGGCCACTGCCCTTTATTCGAGCGCTGATCTCTTTAGAAGCGATTCCAGGTCAGCTGCTGACAATAAACTTTAGAGTTTGCCTCCAGCAAGTTCCAGGTGCATTTTCACTCCTGCGCTGCTGTTTAGCACCCCAGAAATTCCTTGGAGATATTTTGCTGTAGCAATAAAGCTCTGCATGTAAAACTGGGGGGGGGGGGCTCGCTAAAGCTACCCCAAGGCCTTTCTCTGCCCCTCCTAGGTCTGGTCTTCACCACTTACGTGAGTAAGGGTGGAAAATACCTCCGCTAATAGGTTGTGGACTTTAAAATTGATGACAGACTCATAAAAATGCTATGCTGTGATTTTGGGGGTGTTTAAACGACTTAAACTTTTTTACTTATTTTTTGGTGGAACCGGGGATTGAACTCATTACTTTGCACTTGCAAGGCAGGTATGATGTCACTGAACTAAATCTCCAGCCTTCAACTTTTTCTCGTGAGTTAGAAACTCCCCTTAAACTTTGCTCCAACTTGTCGGGAGCTGACTTAAAGCCTGTGGTGTCAGACTGTCCTTCCTTCTAGCAAGTCGGGCTAAGGTAACTTGCAGCAACCGTTGTCTCACCCAGGAAAGGAGCAGCCGGCTGGCAGCCCCTGCTTGTGTCTCCCACGCTTGCTGGAATAAAAGCCCCTCTCTTTTCGTGTGTGTGTAGAGAACTGATAGGCGCGCCTTTACTAACATGAATTGTGGCTGCTCGGCAGTGAACCTCACTTCAGCCTGGGAGTTCAGATCCTTAGTGATTTTAAATGAACCTTAAAGGGTGCACAGCCTGTCCTGCTGCTAGGACAGGTCGGGAGATGGGCAGGCAGGTCCCTACCGGAGACCAAGCAGTCCCTGTACAAGACCCACCGGCCTGCCAGCCAGGCCAGGGGTGTGAATGGAATACACGTTCAGGCATGTATTCCTGAAGGTCTGATGCTGCCCAGAGCAGAGCAGCTGGGTGCGTTAGCTCAGCGCTGCAGCCCAGGGTGGCAGCACCTGCATGCAGCTAGAGGGCACGGCTGACTTCCAGCCCAGCGTGCCCCTCTGGGGCACTCGGAAGTCTGATGGTCACTTAAAGCCCTTCCTTAGGCCAGCGTAAGAGTGGGCTCGGAGGAATCCGAGCGTGTCATCGGAAGCGAGCGTCTCCTTATACAGGGATCTGCAGGGTGAGGGGCATGCTCACCGCGAGGGGGCGGAGCTTAACAGAACCTGAAAGGTCACACACAACTCAAATAGTCACAAACCATTTTGATACACTGGGCAGGAGCCCGACAGCACAAACTGTTCCGTAGGAATCAAAGGAGGCAAAGCAAGGGCCTGTCTCACCATACAGTATATCTCTTTCACTAAGATGAAAGATGAGACCTAGGCCCTTCAGTTAGTCAACTATTTATCAGGAGAAAGAGGAGGACACCCCGAGCTCCTGAGGTGACTGATGAAAGGAAATACTACAGTTTCTCTCAAGTCACAGTTTTGCGCCATGCAGATAGCTCACCGGTATGTGTTCCCTAGCTGGAGACTCGTCCTCTGCTGAATTTTCTGCTGTTATCATCATTATTATTATCACCATTATTTTAGTTATTTTGGCAGTACCAGGGACGGAACTTGGGCCCTTGTGCTTGCAAGGTAGGTGTGGTCCTACTCAGCTAAATCCCCAGCTCTCTGCTGAATTTTCTAGCAGAAAGGGGTTAAAGGCTTTCTAGATCTAAGGCACCACTTTGCAGCCCTGAGGTAAGATATTTAGGCCCTGTCATATCTAAGGCAACTGGAAGACTGGGGGAAACAAAGAGTGAAAACAATTCTTTCCCTCCCACAGCCCAGGACACTCAAACAGCTAAGGGGAGTCCTGGGCATGACGAGTTCCTGTTGCCTCCGGAAGGCAGGACAGAGTGAGATTACGAGACCCCTCCATCAGCTTTACAGACACCCAAAAGAGAGACACCAGCATTTTAACCTAGGAACCTGATTAACACTTTCATTTTCTATCTCATTCTCTTTCAAGGGGTTAAAAAAAAACCCAGCCACTTGGCTTCTTTGATTATTGATTTAATTTTCTGCTTGGCAATGAAGTTAGAGTCAACCATAGCTCTTGCCTCTGGACACATGTTTTGGTAAAGATTAGAGATCCATTCTGGAAAAGCTCTTGATTTTTTTGAGACAGGGTCTCACTTTGTAGTTCAGGCTGGCCCTCAGCTCACTATGGAGCCCAGGCAAACCTCAAACTCAGCAATCCTCCTGCCTCTGCCTCCCGAGTGCTGGGATGACAGGCGTGAGCCACCACGCCCAGCACTGTGCTATATGGTATTGATGGCTGGTGGGCGTGAGTCTCCACACCCAGCATTGTATGTGGTTACCAGGATCGAACTCAGGGCCTTGCGCTTGCGAGGCAGGCCTGGAACCACTGAGCTAAATCTCTGGCCCAAAATCTCTTGATTTTAATAGGATTTCTGCACTGACATGGTTGAGATTTAGCACTGTGCCATACTTCGAGTCATACCAGTCACAGTCCTGTGCTTTCTCCACTGTCCTGCTCCTCAAAAATAATGCCGTTTTCAACAATATTTGGTTCAAGACCATTTTCTCCGCTGTAGTTGCTGGATTTCAAAACTAAGCTTCAAAATGGCGAGTTTCCCCTCCCTGGGATCCTTCCAGAGTGGAGCTGACTGAGCCTTACTTATCTCTTTGCCACATTAAAAACTGACCTGGATTTAATCCTAAAACTCTCAAAAAATATAGATAAAAGTTTAGTCTCAACTTTCAGCCCTTAAGCAGAATTACAGATAAACTTCTCTAACTTTCATACCCCCTCAAAAGTGATGCTGGCTGGTTTTTATAGCACAGGAAAGACTGGTTTTTATAGTAGAAATAAGTTCACTGGCAGAATGAGACATTCCTAGGGAACTTTAACAACAGCTTTAAACAAACACAGGTGTGAAAGAATGGGCATAGCCCAAGCCCCAGTGGACGGCCTCTCCTGTCACGACTCTCCAGGACATCTTGCCTGGGCAGTGCTATGACCTGATACATGCTCACTGAGGCATAAAAAAAGGTCAGGGGACGGGCATGCTGGCACACACCTGTGATTCCAGCGTGGGAGGGAGAGGCCAGACAGGATTGCTGCATGTTTGAGACCAACCTGGGCTACCTAGTGAGTTCAAGGCCAGCCTAAACTGCATAGCAAAGACTCTGTCTCAAAAAGAAACAAAAAAGAAAAAAAAAAAAAAAAAGAAAGGCCTATAGCTAAGTATGGTTGACGGGTTACAGGCAAAATGAGAAAAGGTGTCACAGGTAGGTATCTGCAGTGAGACAGACCAGAACCTTGTTTAAAATACATACTTAGCTTTGATAGGGGCCGCCTAATTGCTTTCTACACCCAGACCTGGCCTACACACTAACCTCTAGAAAGAATTAAAATGACCTTTTAAGAATCTAGTCGTCTAGAGGAAAGAGAGGCATGTGGCTATCAAAATAGCAGGGTTTTAGTTATCAGCAGGGACTACCCAACAACTATGGTGATAAGAATCCTGGCCTTGAGCTCATTATGTAGCCCAGGCAAGCCTCGAACTCAGCAATCCTCTTGCCTCTGCCTCCTGAGTGCTGGGATTATAGGCGTGAACTACCATGCCTGGCACAGTGGTACGTGGTGCCCAGGATTGAACTCGGGACCTTGCACTCTTGAGGCAGATGCCAGAACCACTGAGCTAAATCCCCAGCTATAACCCCAGCCTGGGGTTCCCACCACCTCCGGGTTTCTATCTGGGGACCTCAGCCACACTCTACGAGATGCCTGCAGATGGCACGGGAAGGGGCAGCCGGGCTCACAGATGGCAGAATCACACCAGAGCTGCACCAGCTCTCACGGCACGCACTCAGCCTCCAAGGCCGAGCACATCAGACATGGCCCCGGCAGCAGCACCCAGGCAAGGGAGGGAGCGCAGACGTCCCTCCCGGGGGCAGCGGGACGGGCCACAGGGCAGGAGGGCGGGGCTGGCCTTCTAGGCCGGCCCTCAGGAACGCTCCGGAGGGCAGTGCCAGGAGCACAGTGCCCACCGTGCTCCACGGCAGGAGCTCCAACGGTCGTCCCTCTCTCCAGGGCCACTGCCAGTCCCTGTGGAAGAGGGGCAACAGGCAGGCAGCAGGCTGGGTACAGCGGTCTGCAGGGCAGGCCAGGCTCTGCCTCCCAGTGCGGCGGCACACGCTGCGTCCTCACCTCACTGCGTGGGCGAGGGGCGGGAGGGCACGCTGGGGCGGGGCGGCCGCCCTGGGGACCGGGCTCCTGCCAGATGCTGGCCCTGGTGGCACAGGGTCCAACGCCACCCCGAGGAACTCGGGGGCTTGTGTCTAGATGTCCCCAAGGCCTCACGCTCCCCCAGTGGGCGCCGCATCTAGGGGTGTGATCGACTCAAGGCACGGCCCCTCCTGAAGCAGTCTGACTAAGATAGAGGCCGAAAGAACTGGAGTCTCTGTGGCTTTCGCTGCTCTCTGCACACCACACTGTCTCCTCTGTCCACCCGTCTGCCATCCACCCGCCTCACGGCCGGCGGGTTATGGGCTGGAGCCCCACGAACTGCACCAAGTGCACCTCCCCCCTTTGCCTTTGGGTGTTTCCTGGGCCTGGAAAAGGATGTTTTCTGTGAGAAAACAATGAAGTTTTATGAAAAGATGTTCTTGGTACAAAACTAAATTAAGGGACAAAGGGTTTCAGGTAATTGTGATACTCATTATTGCTAATTTCATAGCATACTAAATCTGCTCCTCCCTTCTGGGCGCACGGGGCTTCCGCGACACCGTTCATGGACACGTTCTGGACACAGGGATCTGCCTTTCTCTCGTGCTCCAGCCACTTGGGACAAGACGCGTATGTCAACTAAATAATAGTTTTTATATGATATAGATGTCACGTGTGTCACTAGATTTAGAGATGTGCAGGGATCAAACAGTCCAAACAATGCCACACAGTGAGATTAGAGGCTGGACAGTACAAAGTTCTAAGGTACATTCATAGGTTGGTGTGTTCACTTTAGACGGCATCTATTGAAGGAGAACAAATTAGGTGAGAGTTTTGTGTCACTTAATGTCTTGTGACCAGATCAAAGCGTTAGACTGAAAGACCACACTAAATGGAGTGTCACAGAGATAATGCCACGACTGTCACGCTCAAATGCTATGTGTGGCCGCTGATCTCAAGCTTCCTCTCTAGAACTGTTCTGCTGTCTGCTACTATTACAGGAACTCAAGTACTAGAACAACCATGGTTGATAAGAAATAGCAGCCCTGTAACTATACTTTGTATTTCAAAGGGTCTGACAGCTCAGTAAATTAAGAGAGTTAAGCTCACCGCCCCCTGCAATGCTAATGTCACTGATCTTCTCTTCAACAACTACAGTTTAGAGATCAGAACTAGAAATGTAGCTGGACTAAGAAGAGAGCCAGTATTTTAGCCCTGGTCCTCCAGGGTCAGTGGGGACCTGGAACATGAGAACCTTTTCCCCGGGATCCTGCGTGTCTGGTGCGTCGTGCACCCTCCAGAGGAAGGAGACTGAGCACCAGAGAACGGAATCCTGCAAATCTGCAGGGCACCGAAGTGACCGCGAGGGACACGGCTCCCATGGCCGCGCCACAAACACGGCCAAGCGAGGCCGGGACCCGTCCCGACAGCTATGATGGACCAGGCGCTTCCCGAGAGGCGCTATATGTGGTCTCAGATGAATCCCGAAGGAGCCTTGGCCGATCTTGTTAGATGGCAACAAATCGCGCTTTGGGTGCCTGGCGGGCTGGAGCTGTGATATTTCCCTGTGCTCACCTGGGTACCTGCTGCCCCGTTAGTGCCATCTAACCCGCCATGAACCAGGCAACTGAACCCGTGGTCCTCAGGAGGAGACGAAGGCAAGCATCTGGCTCCGGGCTGCACGGCCACAGGGCATGTGCCGCCGCTGCAAGGGCCGGGGCTGCTGCAGGACACTGCTCTCCAGGGCGCGTCTGCCAGGGCGCAGGGCTGTGGCCAACGCAGCTGGAGGGCTTGGCCGAGCAGGCTCTGCACCACGCTTGCTCTGGGACGTGCACACAAGGGGATCTTATTTTTCTATTAATTTACTATTATTTATAATATTAATTTTATCACTATAAAATTGCTACTAAATTCCTAGTAGTTTTCCTGGGCCAGAGATTTAGCTCAGTGGTTCCAGTGCCTGCCTCGCAAGCGCAAGGTCCTGAGTTCAATCACCGGTAACCACATACAATCCTGGGCGTGGAGACTCATGCGCACCAGCAATGAATACCACATACCACAGTGCCAGGTGTGGTGGCTCACGCCTGTGATCCCAGCACTGGGGAGGCAGAGGCAGGAGGATTGCTGAGTTCCAGGCTTGCCTGGGCTACATAGAGAGCTCCGGGCCAGCCTGAACTACAAAGCGAGACCCTGTCTCAAAATAAATAAATAAATTCCTAGTAGTTTTTTTTTTAGTCCCTGGCTTCCTTTCTGCCTAAAAACCGAGTGAGGAACACCTTCTGAGACCTCTGACTTCTGAAGCTACAGGACCTACAGTGTGGCCAACAGCAAATGACTGCCAGTGGGTACGACTGAGCCTGCTGTGGGGTCGGCTGGGCCACCTCTCTGGGGACCACTGGCCTTTAAGTCACCTCGACAACCTGTCACCTCCCAGGCTGTACACGAGTCCCTCCTTCCCCAGAGGCAGAAATAAAATGTTAGCCCCAAACTGAGCGACTGGGCTCCCCGAATTCAGTGGCACAAGACTTCGTAAGAGTCCTCGTGGCCACGGCAGGGGTGCTGCTTTCCAGGTCCACGGTGCCCGTCCTCGGCTCTGCCACAGAGGGCTCACGCAGCCGGGCCGCTGCAGGGAGCCGACCACAGCTGTGCGCGGTGAGGTGCAGCCGGGTCCGCTGGTCCAGGACTCAAGGCTCCCGCACCCCAGGGCTGGCGGGTCTCACCTCTTCGAGGTCCCACCCTCGAGGCTCTCTGCAAGGCCTCTGCCCGCTCTGCCTCCGCCGGCCCTGCTCGCTGCACCTTCGCAGCCTCTGGGAAACACTACTCCTCGTCTGTCTGGGTGGGAAGCGAAGTGGGGGTTAGTTCGATTTAAAAGGGCTACAGACCCGCCAGAGCGCGCACATCTTTTTCCAGGGCGCCTGGGGCAGCAGTGCTCAGAAAGAACAGGCCTGGGCGCTGGGTCTGCAGCCAGGTGGGCCAGGGTGGTGCTGGGACCTGCACACGCACCAGACTCTTCATTTACCCGCCTGGGAGTGGGCATAGTCACGCCAGAGACGCACGGGCACAGCCGGCTGGACTGCAGTGGGAAGAGCTTCGCAATGTCCGGGGCCTGGGGAGGTGGGACACGGCCCAGGCAGGCTCCCCTAGTCCCTGGTCTGCAGGGTGAGTGTCCAGAAGGGGCCACCCCGTGGGATCTGGGAAAACAGAGGCTCCAGTATGCTGAGCTCAAGATGCCCAACATTTGGGGACGCATCAGTGCCTGCCAGGGTGGGCACGGGAGTGGGCTCTGAGTGGCATGGGCTTGGGGGCAGAGCTGTCATCCACAAGCCATCCGGCCCGTGCTCTGGCACAGGAGGCTGTGATTTCAGCTCAGGTCCTCAGTGCTTCTGTCTGCAAAATGGGGAAGATAACTCGTCACAGGGCTGTGGGAGGCCTGATGGGGACGGTGACAGCTTTTCCGTGGGTGGGGACCACATGTGCACACAGCCACGGGGCCCGGCCAGGTACAGTCCTGGCGCTGACCCAGACACAAACGGTCCTACAGGTGTGTGACAAACTGATAAAATAATCCGAAGGAAGAGACGGCAGCAGAGTCCTGCGGGGACAGTCAGGGCCAAACCTACTCACTGCTTTCCCTAAGTTCACAGGTACACCGCTTGCGGGAGGGACAGAGCGAGCGGCAGGCAGGCCGGCAGGTCGGGAGGAAGGCGCGGGAGCCGTGAGGGGAAGGGGCGGGTCTCTGCTGGGCACCGAGGCTCTTAAGTCTTCTGTGGAAGCACAGACCACATCACAGAGCAGCAGGGACAGCCCGCGAGGCGAGCTGCCGTCTCCGGCGCCGTGGGGCATCTCTGCGGTGAGTCACCATCTCTCGGTCCTGCTGAGCAGAGGCCGGCGGGGGTGGGGGGGATCGAGCCTGCGCTCGGGGCAGCGAGCTTATGCGCCCGGAGGTGCCGCCTAGCAGAGGGTCGCCAGGGCTGCCCAGGGGCGGGGAGGCCCTTCCCTGTCCAGGTCGGGCACCGAACCATTGGGCTTCCTTTCTTTGGTTTTGTAAAGCAAGCTACCTCGTCCCAGGTCACTGTTCATTCTTTTTCCCAGTGTGAATCAATGTCTTACCGCAGAAACTACAGAGAGATAAAGGCGGGAGGAAATAAACCTCTCAAAATTCCACCAGCCAGAGGCCAACTGTTGATGCAGTGTGGTCACTTTTCTGTGACCTAGAAATAGATTTTAAATTATTGTTTGTCATAGGTTAAATGTCTATAGGAAAGGGGGTTCATGAACCCCTGGAATTAAGTGTGTGTGGGTTATGTCTGAGGAAATGCCTGCAAATTTCTAGGAGATTCTCAGAGGGATTTATGATTAAAAAGTTGAGCCAGGCATGGTGGCACACGCCTGTCATCTCAGCACCCTGGGAGGCTGAGGCAGGAGAACCATGAGCTCGAGGCCAGGCTTGGAACTCGAGAGACCCAGTGAGAGTGTCTCGGGAGGAAGGGGGGACAGGGGAAAGCCCTGGGCTCAGCGCTCGGCACCCAGCCCTGGGGCAGCGGGGCGCCAAGCGGTTAAGAATCCATCAGCGTTCCACCCGCTCGTGGTTAGCCCTTGCTTTGCTCACACTTGTTTCACATATCTGTGTTTACACTCTTCTCAACGCTGTAAACGCAGTGCATTTCTCAAAATAACTAAATGTGTCTTAAGCAGTTTGGTCATAGTTTTATGTCTGAATTGTAGTTATTATTTATTTACTATCAGACATTATTTCCAAAGCTGTACACATTACCTTTAAAAATTTCGGAAACCTACATAGGATTTTGATTAGAGAAGATAAAGAAATGATTGTTTTCCCATTTTCTATATGAAGTAGCAATTTTGCATGCCCACGTGCACAGAGCAGTCCGGTCTCCACCTGCCAACCCTCTTCTCCAGCCGCGTGCTGCACAGGTGTGCCAGCAGGGGGCGACAGCGGGGAGGTGGCGGTGGCCAGCCAGGCAGGCCTGCAGAGAAGCGGCTGGTCCCTACTCCAAACGATGGGAAAACAGCTCCTGTCCCGTGCGAAGCAACACACGCCCACATCTCCAGCACCATCGGGCCGACGTAGCTGAGGTCCCCAGCGCGCCCGTGCGCCAGGGCTCCGGCTCACCTTCCGCCTGCGCGCCACTCCGTGACCCTGTGTGGAATGGCTGGCCGGGTCCCCTGCTGAGGCAGACCCTCCCGCTGGGGGCAGCTGAGCCCCAGGGGAGACGGGGCCTCAGACGCGCTCTGTTCCGGGGAAGGCAGCCTTCCCGAGTGGATGGGGAAGCGGGCGCGGCCTTGCACCTTGTGCCCATGCCTGGCTTCTGCCCGAGGCCATCTCCTTGGCACACCTCCGGGGGTGCCGAACCCGCTGACAAGGCCAGTGCTCCCGCACCCACGCCACGTCCCGTCGCGGTGCCCGGCAGGCCCCAGGGCGGAGAAGGTTGAGGGGAGGGACGGCCTTGAGGAACGGAGCCTCCACTGCCGGCCCGCTGCCCACTGGGTGCCAACCTCAGGGCTCTTCCTCTGCGCACACAGACCCCGGTCCCAGGAGCTCACATCGCTGCGGGGGCGCCCGGGCGGTCCCAGGATGAGGTCCCGCGGTGGGTGCGGCGCTGTGAGGAGGGCAAGGCGGACACTGCGCGCAGGAAGCCAGCTCCGCCGAGACGCCAGGCGGCCGCGGGCTTCTCTACGCTGTCCGTCCACCCTCTCGCAGTAGGCGGAAGAGTAAACGGGAGGGCTGCCCAGACACAGGAGTCCTTGTCATGCCAGCATGCGTGGTCACCGGCGTCCCCTTGGCAGGACAGCCCCGCGGGCTTCAGCTTTTGGACCTGATAGCGAGGGGGCAGAGGGTGGGTGGGCAATGGCGAGAGGCCCGCCACCACGGCGCCATGGGACAGGGCATGGCGGGCTTCCCGCTGCGCACAGGGCTTTCCGGGACATGTGTGGAGTCAGCGCTGCGCACTCGCTGAGGCCGAAGGGCGCCTGGTCCTGCCGGAGCCGTGTCCCCAGCGCGTGCCCCGGGGCCCTGGGGGCAGGGGTGTCACCCTCCGCCCCAAGAGTAATTCTGGGCTCTCGCTCACAGGGAGCTGCGGCCTGGAAGCCATGGAATACCCTGCCTACTATTTCCCCTTCAACAGCTCTGACGACGAGAGCCCCGAGGTGCACGCGCGCTTCCAGCAGTTCCGGGAGGTCTTCATGCCCTGCGTGTACGCGCTGGTGTTCACCCTGGGTCTGCTGGGGAACGGGCTAGTGCTGCTCATCTACGTGGTCTACCGGAAGCTGTGGAGCGTCACAGACATATTCCTGGTGAACCTGCCCCTGGCCGACCTGGTGTTCGTCTGCACGCTGCCCTTCTGGGCCTACGCGGGCTCCCACCAGTGGGTGTTCGGTACGGCTGTGTGCAAGATCCTGCAGGGCGTCTACACCGTCAACGTCTACGTGTCCATGCTCACGCTCACCTGCATCACCGTGGACCGGCTCCTCGCCGTGGTCCAGGCCATCAAGGCCTACCAGCACCAGGCCACACGTATGGCCTGGGGCAAGGGCATCCTGGGCGGCACCTGGGTGGTCTCGCTGCTGCTGTCCCTGCCGCAGATTATCTACGGTGAGGTCTACCACATCGACAGGCTCGTCTGCGACTTCGAGGAGGACAAGATTTTCAGGGTGGTCCTGGCCATCCAGATAACTCTGGGCTTTTTCCTGCCCCTGCTCACCATGATGCTCTGCTACCCGGTCATCATCCGGACCATCCTGCTCTCCCGAGGCCTCCGGAAGCACAAGTCTCTGAAGATCATCGTCCTGGCGGTGGCTTTGTTCCTCCTGACGCAGACGCCCTTCACCCTGGTCAAGCTCATCGGCAGCTCCAGCTGGGAGTACCACGCCATGACGAGCTTCCAGTACGCCGTCGTCGTGACCGAGGCCATCTCGTACCTGCGCGTCTGCCTTAACCCCGTGCTCTACGCCTTCGTCGGCCTGAAGTTTCAGAATAACTTCTGGAAACTCATGAAGGATGCGGGCTGCTCCCCTTGCATGGGATGCTTCAGTCAGTGGAAGTCTTCCGAGGACACCTCGAAGAGCTGTTCTTCCCACAACCCAGAGGCCACCTCCATGGTCCCGCTGTAGGCCCAGGGCTTGGAGGACCTGCTGTGAGCGCCAGGGGCACATGGCTGCACCCCGAGGAGACGGCGGGAGGTGCCTTTACAGCCCATGCATTACCTGGAGAAGTGGGCACACACTGGTGGTGTGGAACACACCTTCTCAGACAGGGACACAGCTCCTTCCAAGTGGCTGAATCTAGGGCTGCTTCTTTGGAGATAAGAATCTCGTCAGTTGCTTGTTAAGCGGCCCAGGTTGGACTTGAACTTGTGACTCTCCTGCTTGCATTGCTCAGAATGCTGGGATTACAAGTCCACGATGCTTCCCGCTGTCTTAATACCCAAACCTAATGCTGGGGGTGGGGGAGGCTAAACCTGTAAACATTTTTCCTTCCTCCGTCCCCGAGAAGTGCCAACATCAAGGGTCTTCTCTGTGACACGTGACTCTGAGGCCCCTGACGGGTGGGGTGAAGGCTGAAGAGCGTGGGCCATGGGCAGCTCCAGGGGCAGCAGGGGTGCACCGGCTGAGGTCAGAGGGCTCCCGACTGTGGGCACGAGGGCAGAAGGAAGGCAGCCCTGATGGCTGTGCTAGCTGATTGTGGTGTGCGAAGAATAAGAAGCAGCCATGCTGGTCTGGCACAGCTCTGGGTGTCTGGGTGACGGACTCACTGAAGAGGAGAGGCTGCCCCAGGTGTGGGTGGCACCAATGACAGGCTCAGAGCCCGGATGGACAGAGGGAAGGAAGGGCTTCCAGCGTCTGCTTGACAGGAGCTGTCTCTGCTGACCTCCGCTCTGGATGTCATCTTCAGGCTTCCAGTACAGACCCTCTGCTTCCTCAGGGGGACCCGAAGGGGACTCTGCAGTGAGCCCCAGGCCTGCTGTCCAGGAGGCCACTGGAAGCCCGCCTCGTACGGATGCTTTTCAGAGCTGTGATCGTTAGTGGAGCGCTCCCTGGGAACCCCGACTGGTCTACTCAGCGCTCAGACCACGGCCCCGGCACCTCTGGGACTGGCTCAGGCTCTGGCGGCCTGGGCGTGGCTACGGGCGCAGGTGGGCACTCGCGCGCTGAGTACGGCTGGAAGGAGCGGCACCAGGAAGACAAATGGGCCCAAACCAACTAGACTTGGCCGAGAACCTCAGTGGCAAGTGGGAAAAACACAGCTCAAGACTGACGAATTTAAGCAGCATTTCCAGGGCAGATTCTCTGGTGGCTCTGCTCATTTCAAAGGGGAATTACCCGACACCTGCTCTATAGTACGTGTATAAGTGCACGTGCTTGTGCGCGCGCGCGCACACACACACACACACACACACACTCACACCTTGAACAGCACATGGGCTTCATGGCTAAAAAATAAATCTTTTTTTTAAAGCCTCCAAACTGCTTTTACCTCTAGGTACACTCTATTTTAAGGCAGAAGATAAAAGAAATGGTTATTTAAAACCAATCATCCCCCACAAGCACGGACTCACCCGTGTCAGGGACCCATGCAGAGCTGAGACTCGCTCGACTGGCTGAGGTGCCGGCAAGGCTCCCGTGCACCCCCAAAATCACCCACCGGCGACAGCGGCCGGGCAGAATGTGCGGGGAGCCAGCTGCAGCTCAGTTGTGGGGGCGCAGCGGGCTTTGGGCCACCTGCCTCCCTTCTTTTTGGGGAAACGCGGACCATGTCACCACCCGCCTTCAGGGCTGCTGGGGGGAGCACTTAACACTGCGGGCAAAGCCCCTGGCACGAAGTGCACAGCAGGCAAAGGGCTCCACACCAGCCCAGCAGGAGTTAGTCCTCCCACGAGAACCAGGCAGCGATGCCAGTAGGGCGCTTCTACCTCGGCCCAGGGCCGGCAGGGGCCAGGGCTCACCGCCTGTCTTCCAGAGGTCCTGGGACAGTCACTGGTCACCTCTGGCCAGCAGGGCATGGCCAGGCCTGGAAGGACCACAGGACCTTGAGCACAGTTTCAGAAACGCACCCACAGGACCCGCGAGGACAGCTCCCTGGCTCAGGCCACTCCGGCCACCAGGCCTCCTCCGACAACAGGCTATTTATCATCTCAGCTGACTTCTAGGGTGGGCTGAGTCACCCGCCCTATGGCTCATTCATGACGGGGCAGCCACCAGCCCACCAGCCGCGGCTTCCCAGACAGCGCTCCTGGTCAGGGCGGAGGCCATAAGTGGGAAGAGAGGAGGAAAAGGAGACAGACCTGGTGACATGGGCACAGGTACCCTCAGGGGGAGCAGGGCACTGTTGGGACACAAGGCTGTGCCCACCCTGCTGCCTGCGGAGTCCACAGAGGCACTGTGGGCCCTTCCCGCCCCTTCCCGCCCCGAGCTCTGCCCTTCCGCTTCCTCTCTGGGCCCGCTAGGGGCAGACTGTCCTCTCCGACCCTCCACAGCACAGCGGCAAGGCAGTGTGAGGGCAGTGGGCATGGCTCACACTTAGTCCAGACCTCCTGGGCACGGCGGCAGGTCCCCGTGGGGCCTGCTTCTGGGGACAGTAGGAGGGCCCTGAGCGCTGCCCGCTCAGAGACCGCGGGCCCACCGCCATGTTGTCTGGGAGGGGCTGAGTGCCGTCCCCGGACCCCAGTTCTCTGTGGGCAGCATGGAGGAGGCGGTACCAGCATGCCAGGGACACACTCGCCTCCGTTGCGTTGCTTGGCCGCAGAGGGCATGGACCTGCCCGAGACAACTGCGCCCAGCTCTGGCTTCCCTCCTCCCACACTGCCGCCAAGCCTGACCAGTGCTTCCTGGAGACGACCAGAACTCACCACCCTGGGGCTCACACAGGAACCAGCCTGCCCGTCAGCCGCAGCCCAGCTCCGCGCAAGCCCTGCCGGCTCCTGCCTGGGCCAGCTGCCGTGTGCTCCTGCTCCCTGAGGTCACAGCCCAGGGTTCTGTCCCGACAGCACGAGCCACAGGTGGGCAGGCGTGAGGTGAGCAGGCCGCGGGAGCAAGGTGGCCCAGGGCAGTGTGGCGAGGGCTGCCGTCAGGCCTGAACTGTGTCTCCTGCAGATTCACAGGCCCCGCACCCGGGACCCTGGCTGTTTGCAGCTAAGGCCTTTAGTGCAATGGTAGGTGGAGCTACCTGAGGCCTTCGGAGTGGGCCTAATGCAACCTGCTCAGTGTCCTCGTGACAAGAGGGGGCTGGGAGGTACAGGGCAACCCAGGTGTGTGCACAGGCTGTGGGCTGAAGGGAGCACCAGAGCCTCGCCATCCCGTGCCAAAGGGAGAAGCGGCCGGTCGTGCTGCCACCCGCATCTGGCTTCCAGCTGCCAGCTGCTGCAGGAAGACACCAGCTGCAGCCGAGGCCGCGAGCACGTGGCATCGCCTGAGCTGACCAGTGTGACTGCCCAAGTCCAGAGGGACAGGCCGTGGTGCCAGACGTCATCCCTGTCGCCCCGCCGGCTCCCGCGGCGTGTCTCCCGGGCCCTCTGACAGGGTGACTAGGCGCACGGGGAGCAGGGGTGAGGGGGGAGTGGAACGGGACGGGACATCCACTCACTGTTCGGCCACGCCTGGGTCCAGAGAGTCGGTTTCCGTGGGCGTCTCTGGCAAAGAGGAGCCAGACTCCTGGATTTGGCACAACTCCTCGTCTGTGATGATGTCGAACACAGCGTCATCTGGCTGCCTGGAGTCAGCTCCTGGTGACAGCGACGGGCCAGGAGGGAAGAGATGGCATGCGGTTACCATGGGGCGGGGAGGCCAGCGCTGGCTATCACACAGAGGAGGGTGGCTGGTGGGTCAGTCCAGAGAGGCAGGGGGATGACAACTGAACCTCAACTCATGGCCTTAGAGACTTTTCAAAGTCAGGGTGTGGAGAGTTCCAACTCAGGCCCTTGTGCCTACATGGTAGCCATGGTACGTCCTGAGCTAAATTCCCAGCCTCCCTAAATTGATCTATATAGATTCAATGCAATCCTAATTAATATTTCACCAGAATTATTTTTGGAGGAATAGAAATTGACAAACTAACTACAAATTTCTATAGAAAACAACGAATACAGAACTGTCAAAACCTTGACAAAGAATACAGCTGGAGGTTTCATTCTATTTGGTTTTATGATGCTTTATAAAACTATGTATGGTAACCACACAGTAAAGTACTAGTGGAATAGGCCATGTATCTAAGTGGAATAGAATAGAGTCCAGATAGAGACCCAGAGATATAAGGTCAACTGATTTTTGGTGAAAGTTCAAAGGTAATTCTATGCGGCAGACTTTCAGCCACTGGTGTTGGTGCCACTGGATAGCTACAAACAAAAACAAAGAAACAAAAAACAACAACAAAATAACCAAACCAGAAAACAAATCCCTACCAAAGCTCTATAGATAATAAATAAAAAAATAACTCAGCACCGGGTGTGGTGGCTCACGCCTGTCATCCCAGCCCTTGGGAGGCAGAGGCAGGAGGACTACTGAGCCCCAGGCTTGGCTGGGCTACACAGTGGATTCAGGGCCAGCCTGAACTACAAAGCAAGACCCTTTCTCAAAAAAAACCTAAAAACAAAAAACTCAGAATGGGCCACTGAATTCAATCCCCGGTAACCACATACAATGCTGGGCGTGGAGACTCATGCCCACCAGCAATCAATGCCACATGCCACAGTGCCAGGCATGGTGGCGCATGCCTGTAATCTCAGCACTCGGGAGGCAGAGGCAGGAGGAGGATTGCTGAGTTCCAGGCTTGCCTGGACTACATGGTGAGCTCAGGGCCAGCCTGAACTACAAAGCGAGACCCTGTCTCAAAAGAAAAAAAAAACTCATCATTTTAAAAAGCAGCAGATTTGAAGACACTAATGCCGTGCCAAATGCACGTCACCCACTCAGTGGGCGGAGCTTCACACCAATACAGCACCGGATGTGAAGTCCTTGCTGCCCCGCTGAGACACAAGGGGACAGCAGTGGGTCCTCCTGGCCACCGGAAGTGCGAGGACCTGGACTGCCGCACACTCGGTCTGTGGTTGCCATGGGAACAAGGAGCGACACCAGGCTGAAGTGTGGGGTGCACCCCACTGGTGGGCCCTTCGTAGAGTCTTCAGGTCAGAGCACACTGAATCCCAGCAGAAGGAAGCTATTTCCCTCTTAACCCCGGTGCCATCAGAAGGGCGGCCTCGATTGGTGGGAGTGTCTCTAGCACCTCTCCAGGCGGCCGGTTTACTGAGCACTGCAGCCGGCTCGCCAGAGCTCACTCCTGACGGGGCAGGGAGGGCACGTGTGGGCAGGAGCTGACCTTGGCTTCCCACGGCCTGGCTCCCAGCGTGGGCTGGGGACAGCCTGGGGCTGGGGTCTCCGTGGCTGGTGGCCGAGTCAGAGCCGCTGGGGGAGCCCGGGCCTTCACTGTGCTTCCGGAAGCAGGCCCGGCAGCAGCGCTCCTTCCTGCCGCTGGGCTTGGTCAGCACGTAGTTGTTGCAGCAGTAGTAGCAGAAGACTCGACCGCACACCCTGGGGACGAGAGCCAGCGGGGCCGCTGAGGGTGGCGCTCGTGGGCCTCCTGCGGGGTGAGGCCGCGGCCTGGGCAGAAGGTTCCCGCACAGTGACGGCTGAATCTTGGAAACAACCCAAATGTCCACCAACTCTAGGCTGGATAAAGGTGTGGTTTTTTAAATTAAATGGAGTATTACTCTACCGTAAAGACTGTAAGTTTGAGTCATTCATGCTGAAATGGACGCACCTTGATGAAGTACTCGTAAGTGAAATAAATAGGTCACAGATATGTAAATACCGTACCTTTTCTCTGGTATGAGAAACTGAAAATGTAAATAAGACCTAGAATATATGATAGACACTGCAAAATAGAAAATATCCTAAGGGAACTGGGAGGTAGGGGTAAATAACGAGGGGAAAGAAAAGACTGTGATGGTAAAAAAAAAAGGGGGGGAAACAAATTCATGTATATGGGGGAGGGCTTGTAGGGTGGGTAGGGGAATGGGAAAAAAAAATCACACACTCAAAACAAGGTTCCAGAACAGCTTGCACGGCAGGCTTAGGGCGAGACGGCTCCTTCCCAAGCCCCAGGGAGGCTGAAGCTATCCCCCCGGCACCTCCGCCCTGGGGCACTGCCGCTCTGCACCCGCCCTGTCCTGCTCCGGGGCCCCAGGAGGGTGAGGAGTCTGCCCTTCCGGCCTGCCTGAGGCCCCCGGAGGAGCCCAGGCTCCAGAGTGCCCTTCCCTCCAGTCCCTGGGGCCCCAGCATCACCATGGGCCACTGTCTCTGGGTGGGCCACACCCCTGGGTCTCCTGCGCCTTGCCCGTGCTTCTGTGCTCAACCCTCTTTTCAGGGACCCTCAAGTTCCCGCACTGCCCCGTGCCCGTACAGTTGCGGGGACGGCCCAGCCCCCGCTGACCTGCAGTGGTGCCGCCGCACCATCCAGCTGAACTCCCGCTTGCAGTCCAGGCAGTGGGTCGCCTCCACGTCCCCGAGCCACCGCTCCTCGTTGCTGAGCTTCTGCTGGAACTCCAGGGCGTCGGACTTCTGCCACAGAGCGTCCTTGTCCCTGGGCAGACCGCACGCGGAGGAGGGAGCCCCGAGAACAAGACAAGCACCGGGCTTCACTTTAGAGGACGATGCCAAGTTCAAACGTTAAAAGAACAGCAGCTAACACTGGCAAAGCTGGGTTTCTACCCATCTCTTGAGGAGCAAGGTAACCTGGCACCTCTGGGCCTGGCGCTGTTCTGACGAGGCCACTGGTCCCGGGCCGGGGGGTCCCTGAGCAAGGGGCGGGCGGGACCTGTGCAGAGGGACGCTGCCCTCCCGTGCGCTCGCCCAGCGCAGGCTGCGCTCACCTGAGCAGCTCTATCAGCCGCTCCTCCAGGTACTTCTTGGTTTTGCTCAGGTCGTCCAGGTCCGCCAGCATCTTCTGCTCGCTCCGCTCCCGGCTGCTCGCCTCCTGCTGCAGCCTGCGGCAGTACTCCTGCACTTCGGCGGTGGCGGCCTGCAGCTCCTGCTGGGTCCTGGGCAGGGTGGCATTGCTCCGTGAGCCAGTCTGGCCTTGGTGGCGAGGGCTGGCTGCCTCCGCCTCCTGCTCTCTGCGTGGGGCCCTCAGCACTGTCGGCTCACTGGTTACCAGGACCCCAGAACGAGTGCTCCTCTCTGCCCACCAAGCAAAAGCAGTACCTAGGAGGGCAGGGTGATGCCAGGTTTAGGAGCACCCAAGTGAGCTCCTGGTTCCTGACAGGGACTGAGGCTGTGGGAGGGGCCCGCAGGACCAGAGGGTGGCACAGCTTCCCAGACGGGGCTGCACAGAGGGACTCAGCTCCCTGAAGCCTTTGGGGCCGTGCAGGAGGACACTGCTGGCCCGAGCGGGCCTGCTACGCAGCAGCCCGAGCTCCAGCAAATTCCGTTCTGGGCACTGTGGACCTCAGCATGTGGCCGCGGCAGGCTGTCTTCCCGTCCTCGTCCACTGCACAGCCAAGGCCCCGCGAGACATCGGCGCACTCCCAGAAACTGAGGGCTGGGCAGGGACAGGAGCTTGTCTGCTGGCCCAGCCCTTCCACCGCTGTCTGAGTTGTCAGAGGTGCTCATGAGACGCTGTCCACTCTCACACACAAACTACTTTAAACAAAATCCAACTAGGAAGTGTGTCGTGGAGCTCTGAGCAGCTAACCAAACACTCTGCCAGCTTACAGATAGCCAGTATGACAGTGTTTACTAAGACTTGGCCAACTCAAAAGGGTCCGTTTAGATCATGTGCAGGGACCCAGCGTGAGGGGGGCGCAGAAACACACAGACCAGCAAGTGCTCCGGGTCTGCTGAGCCCGGCCTGGCCCGGCAGGCACTGGGAGGAGGGCAGGAAGAGGGCGGCAGAAGCCGGACAACTCGGTGCGCCTGCTTCTTCCTGCTCAGCTCTTTTAATCAGGCCCCATCCGCAGATGCCGGGCTCAGACCCTGCTCTGAGATGAAGGGGCTCGGGGACCCTCGGGAGGGTTGCACCGAGGCCAGCAAAGCACCGATGAGGCTGAGCCGTGACGTGGCATGCACAGACACAGCACCAACCAGCTACAGGGGTGTGGAGCCTGGCAGGGGCCACTCTCTCCCAGGGGTCCACAGTACCTTCCTCACAGGCCCAGCGCAGGGCTGAATAGGTAACCGAAAGCTGAGCATCGCCAATCTCAAAATCCGAAACCCAGAGTCCTCCAGAAACACCTCTGGTCCGGGCACCGTGGATGGAAGCTACCATCCTGTACATGCAGAGTATTGAAAGTCACTCTGGCCGTGTCTGACTCGATAACCCAGGGCTGGCCGCCACTCCGCCCCCCGCGGTTATCACTCGCTCGTCTCCCCCTGGTTTCCCCGAAGTGTGCATGAACGTGGGTCCTGCTGCAGCGCAGAGGACCGAAGACGGGCAAGAGTGGCCACGCGCAGGCCGAGGTGGCGGACGGCGGCTTCCGCGGGGTGCGCTTCTGAGTCTGCGCCGCTTCTGCGTGAGCAGCGGCCATCTCCAAGGGAGAGGCCGGGTGTCTAGATGATGGCACTGAACCCCCGAGACAGCCAGGGGCTGCGTGGCTGTGCGAGCGACTCACCGTGCCAGGCTCCCCCGCAGGGCCGCCGCCTCCTCGTCTCTCTGGGCCACGGCGGCCTGGCACTCAGAAAGACGGCTGCTGGCACAGGTCAGCTTCTCTCCCATGTCCACCTGGGCGGCCTGGCGTGGGCAGCGGGAGAAGGCGCTCAGCTCGCTCGAGCCGCCCGGAGGCCACCAAGGCCGTGTGCTCTGTCCCCACCCCCGGGGCGCTTCTAAGGGGAGGCTCCGGCTGCTGCTGGTGGTGGGGTCAAGGTCGAGGCTCAATTTCAAGAGGGCGAGGGCTGTGCTGTGTGCTGTGGGGTGTGGCGCGTCCCTAAGCACCGAAGGGGCTGCAGGGGCTCCAAGCTTTGAAATGCCCAGGTGCGTCTGAGGTCAGGGCGGCAGGGAGCAAGGCCAGCACTGCCCCTAAGCTGGCCAGAGAGTAAAACTGCCCACGGAGACGGCCAACGAAGGCGACCGACCCCCTGCCCATACGTGACAGCTCTAGTCAGGCATGGAGGTCAGGACTGAGCCGGGCATCGCAGCAACTGACGACCAGGTGTCTAAACTGCTGACTGGTTCCACTTAGGGACAGGAAGCCTCCGGGGGGGCCCCACTAACGGTCCAGGACCCCAAGACAGAGCCCGGCTCTCTGGCAAGTGTGTGCCCGGCCGCACTACCTTCAGCTTGCCCACGGTCTCCTCAGCGGCCCGCAGCTGCTGGCCTTGCTGTTCCAGCTGGGCCCTGAGGCTCCTGCACTCTTTGGTGGCAGCCTGCAAGGCACAAGAAGGGGACATCAAGGACGGGCCCTGGCTCCACCCCCCACCTCGTCTCCCCAGGGGTAGGAACAAGCCGCCACTCCGCTGCTGAGCGGGGTCCTCACAGGCTTCAGGCTTTCCCGGTAACAAGGCCTTTGCAAGCTTACCAGTGGAGGACCCTCTACTTGGGCCTCAAACTGAGAATCCAATTTCTGCCTCAGAGAGCCTCCTGGGGTGGGGTGCCGGGGTGGGCCGGGGACCTTGTGAGGGGTCCAGTGGCCGAAGTGCACAGAGACAGCGACACACAGACCAGCAACAGGTGCTGGGGTGCCCGGGGCCTGCTGAGCTCAGCTCTGCCTGGCTGTAAGGCCCTGGAAGAACCCGGCACCGCCGAGGCAGTCAACACTCCTGGGACTTCGCCTCGGGCTCTGAAACCTGCATGGCTGGAGGGGCCTGGGCCCGTGAGAGTGAAGGGGAAGCCGGTGGACGGGAGCTCGCTTTGAGCTGACGCCGCCACGGGCTCCTGGCACAGCACACCCATGGGGAGGTAAGGACAGGCGCGCAGATCTGCTGAGATCTCAGAAGTGCCACCAAACATCCTGCTCTTGCCGGGCGTGGTGGCTCACGCCTGTCATCCCAGCACTCGGGAGGCAGAGGCAGGAGGATTGCTGAGTTCGAGGCTTGCCTGGGCTCCATAGTGAGCTCAGGGCCAGCCTGAACTACAAAGCGAGACCCTGTCTCAAACAAACAAACAAACAAAACAAAAACATCCTGCTCTTTAAATGACGGCTCCTAGCTTCTGTGAAGGCGCAGCTACTACCACAGTCCAAACTTGGTGGGCCAAGGCCTGTCTCTAGAGCTCTGCCTCTGACACGCTCCTACAAGGAGCCAACAGTGAGGGGCGCCGTGGGTGTCTGCTGCACCCCAGTTCCTTCTCTGGCTTCCCGCCTCTCCCATCCCCGCAGGCCTGCCTGGGCCTGGAGCTGCAACTACCTTCAGTCTGCTCTGCTGGTCCATGACCTCAGCACTCAGCTGGAACTTGAGGGTGTCACGCTCCTGGCGTGCGGCCTCCTGGAGGCTCTGTGCCCGCTGCTCGGCCTGGGCCAGCTGGGCCTGCAGGCCAGCCAGGGAGGCGGCGGCGTCCTCGGCTGCCGCCAGCTTCTCCCGCAGGCTCGCCTCCTCCTGCAGCAACCCTGCCACTTGACGCTCCAGGCCCTCCCGCTCGCGGGCAGCGGCCTCCTGGCAGCGGCGGAGCTGCCCCTCCACGCGCTCCTTCTCTGCGCTCAGGGCGCACACCTGGACGCCCAGCTCGGCGGTGTCCGTGTGGGCCCGGTGCAGCTGCTCCTGCAGCTCGGCGCGCTCCAGCCGGGCCTCTTCAGAGCTGCGCGCGGCCTGGGCCAGCTCCTCACACAGGGCCCGCAGCTCCTGCTCGGGCCGCTGGGCCGCGTCGGCCCTGCCCTCCCGAGGCTCAGCGCACTGAAGCAGCTCCTGCACGTGGGCCCTGTTGAGGGCCTCGTGTTGCTCCTGCAGCTGCCGCACCACCGTCCTGTGCTCCCGCAGCCTCTCCTCGGCCACGCTCAGCTGGCTCTGCGCCTTGTCCTGCGCGTCCAGGGCTGCCCGGAGCTCAGCCTGCAGGTCCACCAGCTCGGCCCGCAGCCGCTCGGCCTCCCCTCGATGGACTTCGAGCTGCGCCTGGGTGAGGGCCAGCTCTGTGGTTCCATCTTGGGGGCGACTGAGCCCCCGCTGGCCCTTCTCCACCTTGAGAGCCTCGATCAGCTGGGCCTGGCGGTGGCACTCGTTCGAGAGGACCTTGAGATCCGCATCCCGGGACTCTGCCAGCTGCCGGCACCGCGCTGCCTCTTCCCGCAGCCGCTGGCATTCGTCCTCCTTGCTCTGCATGGCGGCTTCCTTCTCGGCCACCCGCGCCTTCGTGGCCTCCTCGGCTTTCTGCACGGCCTGCAGACTCGCCTCCATCTGCTCACCCAGGTGCCGGATGCTGGCCTGCTCAGCCTCCAAGGAGGCCAGCGCGCCTCGGATGGCCGCCTCCCGCTGCTGCAGCGCCTGGTAGTCAGCCTGCAGGGCCTGCAGCTTGCCCTCCAGGAGCTGGTTTCGGCCCACCGTGCTCTGCAGCTCCCTCTGCAGCTCCCGGTTGGCCTGGCGGAGCTCTTCCTCCTGCTCACCTGCTGGCACCCTGGTGCTATCCCCCTGTCCCTCTTCGGGCTCCTCGCCAGCCTGCTGCAGCATCGAGACGGGGGAGGCCAGGGCCTCAGCCTGCCCACTGGCTGCAGGCGGCTCGGTGGCTGCCTGGGCGGACAGCCGCTCCAGGGCGCACACCTTCTGGCTGAGGCGGTCCTTGTCCTGGATGAGCCGCCTCTTCTGCTCTTCCAGGTCCCCCACATGCTGGCTCACCTGGGCCAGCTGGGTCTCTAGGACCTGCAGCTGCCGGCTCAGGGACCGGGACTCCTGTGCCAGCAGGTCCTTCTCCTCCCGCTGCAGCTGCTCCTGCTGCCTCAGCGCTGCCAGCGCCTCCTCCAGGGCGCCCGAGTGGGCCAGCGACTCCTGTAGCTGCTGCCGGAGCTGACCCACCTCCTGCCCCTGCCCAGACATCTCTTGTACCCGGTGCTCCCGGCCAGCCCGGACCTCAGAGCTGTCGGATTCCAGGGCTCGGAGCTTTTCCCCCAGCTCCTGGGGCTGCAGGGCCGAGTCGGCCAGGCCGGACTCCTGCTGCTCCTTTGCGTCCGGGGTTACCCCTGCCCGCTGCTCTCCCCCATCTAGCTCGTCTGGGAGACGGGAGAGGAGCTGGTTCTTCTCATCCAGGGAGTCCCGGGCAGCCCTGAGCTCCTGTGCCAGGGGCTGCAGCACGGCCTCCAGGCGCCGCAGGGCGGAGCTGCCCTCGGGCTCGGCCACACCCTGCTCCAGCGCCTGCAGGCACATCTGTATCTCTTTGACAGCGTCCTGCGTGGCCCGGGTGACCTCCCGCTGCTTCTGCAGCTCCACGCCCAGGCGGCGGCGGTCCTCTGCGGCAGTGTGCCCCTGCTGCCTCTCCAACTGCAGCTGCTCCTGCTGGGCACTGAGTGTCGCCCGCAGCTCCTGGTTCTCCAGGTCCAGCTGCTGCACACGCTCCTGCAGCTGCTTCTCCCGCACCTCCAGCTGGTCCAGCTCCAGCCGCCTCTCCTCAAAACCTTCTAGGGCCTCGCTGCTCAGAGGACTGTTCAGGTCGAAGCTGGATGCCATTTCCTGGGTCTGAGGTGGGGAACACAAAAACAAATGCTTTAGGAGGAAGCTAACTTGCTACTTGGAGAAGCTCGAGTCTTTTAACAAAAGCAGAAGCAAAACAAGGAATTACCTGACCTAAGGCGAGTCTATAAAACTATTCAAACAATTAGAGTTTTGTTCAAAGCACCTGTCATGCAGAAGTCAGCAGTTTATTAAAAAAATATGACAATAGGGTAGGCAGAGAAATGGGAAAAAATGAGAATTAAGTCGTGTCATATGCTGGTGTAAATTCTCAATGTCAAGTGTGATTATGATGAGTATATAAAATGTACCATTAAAATCAATTTTTAAAAAACATGGCAAATGTTACATTGTTAAAAATTATTATGGTGCCGGGCGTGGTGGCTCACACCTGTAATCCCAGCACTCGGGAGGCAAAGGCAGGAGGATTGCTGAGTTTGAGGCTTGTCTGGGCTACATAGTGAGCTCACAGCCAGCCTGAACTACAAAGCGAGACCCTGTCTCAAAAAAAAAAAAAAATTATTACTGTAAGACATTTTGCTCTGAATTCTCCTCAAAGTCCTCCCCTTGACTTCAAACACACTCATCTTGCTGTCCGTGGTGCTGTCTGAGGCAGCTCTGCAGTCCTCTCTGCTGAGTGCCTTCAGGTGCACCGTCCTGGCTGCCGCGGTGTCCTGATCGATTCAGAACCTTGACCCTCTATGGTTATTTTGACTTGGGCAAGAGCCAAAGGTCACGCTGCGCCAGGTCTGGTGAAAAAGGTAGACGAGGACACAGCACTGTGTCTTTCTAAGCAGCCTTTCCATGGGATGGTACTTGGCAGCAACAGCCATTGTGCTTGTGATCACACTTCCTAAGACAGTGGCCAGGACATGGGAGGAGCGTGTTGAAGTGAGGGGAGGGAATCATGGAAATGTGTCTTTCACAGTAATTTCAACGACCCCTTATATTTAAACTATGGTTCGCCGACTGTACCACACCCATAACTTCTGGCATTACACCACCAAAGCTAAGATACAATCACATTTCTAAGAAAAATTATCAAACACTGTCTAGTATTTCCTGATCTGTGTTTCGGTCTCTCTCCTTGTTCCGGGGCTGGGGTTTAGCTCAAGTGGTACCATGTCCACCTCGGAAACATTCCTTTGCTCTCGAGCTGGGCGGCTTTTATTACCCTGTCTCACAGAGGACAGAGCTGAAGTTTCCTGAGCTTAAGTACTTTCTCTTTAGCCACACGGCTTGTGGGTCACAGAGTAAGGATTTGACTTTGAGGCTTTAGCCATGGTGCTAAACTGCTTCTTTTAAGAGACTTTAAAATCTTTCAAAGGAATTTAATTTTAAAATGGCCTAAATTTGGCTGTAAAGACTTGGCCTCCAGGAGATGGCAGATATAACTTAAAGGACCGCACTGTGCTGGCTGGAACAGGCCTCTGTGGACACCATCCTTGAATTGCTAGGGCCAAGGACAAAGCCCCGTCAGCACAAGAACAAGCACACCCAGCCTCCTCGGCCTTACCTGCAAGTAGCTGCTCACCAAGCTGCTCACGCTGGAGCTCCGGCTGGGGGCCTTCCACAGGTAAGCAGAGGAGCCCGGGGCCAGCGTCCTCCTGCAGGGTCACAGAGCTGAAGGACGTGCACTCAGCGCGGCAAGCACACACGCGCACGCAGATGCGCACGCGCGAGGACACACAGAGGCCTAGGTGGCCACTGGCAGCCGGGAGGCAGTAGGAGTGGCCATAGTGTGGACATGGCCAGGGTGGGCCCGCCCCGGGGCTTCTCAGCTACGGTCTGCTCAGCCCAGCTCCACGGCCAAGGAACACCACGAGAAAGGGCGGGCGGAGGAGGAGCTCTGATAGTGTAGATGGGCTAGTCCTAAAGCCAGTGTGACCTGCTTTAGGAATAGAAAATACCCAGAAGGCTGCACATTTCCTGGCCGTGCGGGGGAGAGGCTCATGGCCACAGCGCTCCTAAGGCAAGGTAACACTGCCGGGGACCGCGCAAAGACTATGTAAGAATCCGGGTATGGGGAAGGATTGGGTCCCCATGAACTTGTTCTCTCTGTGAGGATAACTTCTTCCTCGTTTGTTGCCCCGTTCTTACTGCAGTCTTTTCCCAGGAAAGGCATGCTACTCCTCTCCCCGTGCTTCTCGCTGGCTAAGAAAAGGGAGTCAATTACGGAGACTACTGAGTCTGTCCTCCAGAGGCAGGTTCCTCCGGGTCCCCTTAAACCTTGAAGACTATCTCTCTCTCTCTACTCTGCTGGCCCTCCCACAGGTATCTGTGGATCTGACCAGCCCCTGATTGCGATGTCCAGTTGAAAGGCACATTGTCACAGGGTAGCTATCTCCAGGTTCAACTTGAATACATTATAAAATACACACAGGATAAAACTGTGCGTTGTCCTCAGCAGGTTCTCAAAATGTCTTCCCCTAATAGACATATCAATTATATGAGGAGAAAGAGTAACCTTAAGACAGTGAGGAGGAGCCTTTTAGAGCGCTCGGTGATGATACTGAACCAGGTGTTAGCACTGACAGCCCCCGCCACTGCCTTAAGAGAGGCCTGGCCAACACCACCTACATCACGGGACCCTGGCTGACCGCGATGGGACTCTCGGCACCAGGTGCCTCTGGGCAGACTGCAGACAGGGACCCAGTCCTGAAGGTCTGCAGAAATTTAAAAAAAAAAGTGGCAAAAGTCAGGGGGGTGTGTTAACCTGAACCTATGAGGAACTATCAGACAAACTCAGATGAAAGAACAATTTACAAAGCAAATGGCCAATGTCTGGAAAGGCAAAGGCTGAAAAACTGTTCCAAGTGAGAGGGGGTTTGAGATGCGGGACACTGAACCGTGCGCACCCTGCAGTTTGGAACTGGGTCTTGGACTTAAAAGACATTATTGAGAAGGTTGGGAAATTACCCTGTCAACATCCATTTCCTGATTTACTAACTGTCCCGAGGTTACAGAAGAAATCTCTGGTTTTTAGGACACAGTGCTTGGAGGAACAGGGGATCCAGTCTACAGTGTAGGGCCAGAGGGTTCAGGAAACACCCCGTGAGCGCAGGGAAAGAGTGACAAAACACTCGCGGCAAAGCATTAGCAAGATGGGATCTGGGTGAGGTGCAGATGAATACCCTGTACTGTTGCCGCAACATTTTATAATTCTGAAATGACTCCAAATTAAAGTTTAAACAAAAGCACATAATGATGGCAAATGGTGGCTATTAAATCTTGGTGATCGATACATGGCAATCACACTCTTCTCTCTATATAAACTATTTCCTCATTTAAGATAACACAAGTACTGAGAACCCTATTCATGACGTAGTGACTATTGGCTTGTGTTTAACCCCATCTGTCCACTCCTGAGGTTCAGGATAAAAAGGAATAAAAACATAGCCAGCCTCAGGGGCACAAGCTGCAGCATGCGCGCCCCACCCCTGGCACTCCTAACCCTGTGCCCACTCAGATCATTTATGGGTGGAGCTTTCAGAGGTTATCCCAGTTGCGACTCAGCAAAACCTACAGAATTAGCAGGCAAAGAGCTGCCGAGCTGGACGCAGCTGACAGATAAAACCGCTTCCAGCAGCCTCGAGGCTCCCAACATCTCTTTCCCTGACCCTTTAAGTCACCGAGCGGTGACTCGAGTACCTGGCAAATGTCGGCCACGCAGCATCCAAGTCGTAGCCCCTTGATGCCAGGTCAAACTGCACCTCGGTCAGCTCGTAGAGCTGTCCCACGATGTCAGAGCTCAGCTTGAGCTTCAGAAGGGGGCTCCTCGCGTAGTACCAGTCGCTGGAGAGGAGGACGTAGCACGTCAGTTGGAAGGGTGGCAGCAGCCAGGCAAGGGGCGCCTAAGAGGGCTCAGGGGCCCGGCCTCGAGGACACAAGGGGTGAGCTGTTGCATCTTCACTGGAGGGGCAGGCCGCCCGGAGGCGCCCACTCTTCTGCAGGGAAGTCGCGGCGCTGACCTGGATGGTCACATGTTTATTATTCATGTCACGGCTGCCTCCCAAGACGGCTGTGGGCAAGCTTGACTCTCACACTTGCCAACGAGGGGCAACCCTGGGGCAGCACTTCCTCTCTGAAAGACAACCTGGCCTCCTACTCTTTTCCAGAATGCAGCACGAGACGCTGCCTCCCTGTTCTGCACAGGCACCAAGGAAAAGCCAAGCGAGGAACTCTGCCCAGAAACACGATCTGCGCAGGGTGACAGTGGTCGGTCACTTCAGACAGACAGCGCTGACGCAGTGGAGAGTCACGTGGCGCTGTCCACGGCTGAAACGAAGTCCAGCTGCTTGCAGAGAGGGCTGTCATGGACATCTAGGATGCAACGCCCTCCTCACCGAGCCGCCCCCACTGCGGGCCTGTCACTCACCGCTGTCTTTTGGCAAGTCAGTCTTGAAGGGGACAAAGTAAAGCATAATATTCACCTGCTATTGTTTTCTTCTGCAATTAAAAAATGGTTTCTCGGGCCGGAGATTTAGCTCAGTGGTTCTGGTGCCTGCCTCGCAAGCACAAGGTCCTGAATTCAATCCCCAGTAACCACATACAATGCTGGGCATGGTGACTCACACCCACCAGCAATCAGTACCACATACCACAAAGCTGGGCGTGGTGGCTCATGCCTGTCATCCCAGCACTGGGAGACAGAGGCAGGAGGATTGCTGAGTTTGAGGCTTGCCTGGGCTACATAGTGAGACCCTGTCTCAAAAAAAAAAAAAAAAAGGTTTCTCTGATTAACTAGGACACTCCTCAGGACAGGGGAGGTAGAGCCCACTGAAAGGCACTCCCTCCACCACCGAGTACAGTGCCACCACACGGGGCTGACTCACGGACGGCCAGGCTCTGACCACAGCAGCCCCCAAGGCTTGCTGCCCTGCTGGCTTCGGGAGCCCAGATACCTGTGGGCAAGGGCCACACACAACAGCTGAGGCCGAGTTCGGAGTTAAGGTCCCTGGAGGCAGATCTACAGGGAAGCCCACGGCTGCGCCTGGCCGTCCACGCCCGCCTGGCATTTGGTTTAGACCCGGCTCTGAGCCTCAGCCTCGGCGCAGCTATGTGGTCTGGGACAGGTGAGCAGCCATTCCAGACCCTCTGCACCTGTGATGACTCAGGGTGCTCCCCAAGCGCCCCAGGTCAGCGGTGGGCAGGGCCGAGGGAAGGAGGAGGTAGAAGGACCTGCCTCCGATGACACAAGTGGGCAGCAGGGTGCAGGGCCGCTGCTGTGAAGAAGGGCCGTGCCCTGCGCCTACCTGGTCACCCTGGTGTTCATGAAACACTGCTGCAAGGTGTCTGCCAGCCTCTGGTGCACCAGGGAGTAGCGGATAAAGGCTCTTCCTTTCCCCAGAGACGTCCGGAGCTGCAAGAGAAGAGCACGGCACTGGGGAGCGCTGTCAGCTGCCTCTGGCACAGCCGCCTCCTGGAGGCTCACGGGAGCCAGGCCCGGGCAGAACACACCATCTGGCGCCACCCCGCACTGTCCCCCACAGACACCAGACAACACTAGTCCACAGGGTGAGGGTGCAGGGTGGGCTGGTGCCGGCCTTGCCTGAGAACAAGCAGCAGGCCCAGGACACGTGACACGTGCGCAGGGGACACGCACCGCCGGGGTCCGCGCAGGCACCTGCCTTGCTCTGCGCCATCAGGGCCTGAAGCCCCTGACCTAACGGGGAAGGTGAGAATCAGCCCCGACTGACGCAGGATGGGACGGTCTCAGGGGCCAAAGGATGGCTTGTTTCTAAAGTGCGGGGAACGGGAGCAGGGAAGAGGCCTCCAGGGCTGGCACTGTGTGCGGGCGAAGGAGAGCGAGGGCGTGGCAGAACACGTAACCCCCGTCACCACAGGACCATCAGCACAGTCCATCCCTGGCAACACCTGTCTTCAGATGTCAGCCAGCTCTGCCCAGGGGTGACAGGGTAGGGCGAGTCGGTGGCACAGGCCCTGACCCTCTCCCCACATGTCCAAGGCTGCCAGGGGGTGTTGGGGCCGCCGGCAAGACAGCGGCAGGGTCGGCTGAGTCAGACTCTGCCAGAGACTCCCAAGCAGGGCCCTGCCAGTTGGGGGTGCACAGCATGGGGGGACAGTACGGAGAGCAGTGTGCCAGCCCGGTCTGCTCCTGAGGCGCCGCAGAGGCCCAACAGAGCAGAACAAGGATTCAAGCCCCGCCTTCCGCAGGCAGGGCTCCTCCAGGCCCTGACTCCTCAGAGCTCGGGAAGGCAGTGGGGCAGCAGGGCCCAGACACCTCCGGTGGTGAAGAAGCCAGCGGGTGCCCACAGAGCCAGGAAATGTGTGGTGTGGCCTGCGGCACGTCAGCACGCTGTAGACACACCGCTGCGCCTGAGTACACTCTGCTGCTTCCTCCTGCTCACGCAAGGGTGCTGTACCCTGCTGTGAAATGGTTTTGAAAAACAGTAACGTGTGAAACCTCACGAACTACAGAAGCTGTGAGCCGTTTCTCCAGCAAGTCTCTTGCCTAACCAGGACTCTCCAAAGTAAAGGGGCAGCATCTGACTCACTCTCACAGACCAGCACTCCCCAGGCCTCCAACCAGGCTGCCGGCCCGATGGGGCGCTGTGCCCCGACCCTCAAGGGCACACAGTCCGCCACGGGCCCCTCCGGGCCTCCGGGAGGGCTTGCGAGGGCTCTCCCACTTCAGCCGACAGCCACTTCCTGCCCCAAAGGGCCCGGGGGTCCTGCAACTGCCCCTCACCCTCCAAGTGTCACTGTCTCGTTTGAAGACCCGCCGGGTGCTGACGGGGGGCTCAGCCAAGTCCCCAGCAGTCCCGCCTGGAGAGGGCAGGCCTTTCCCCGGAGGACGAGGAGCCCTCTGCGCAGGCGCATGGCGGGCTTGTTCCCACCACGCCCTCCTCTGTGGCCCAGATGGTCACGGGCCAACGGCTTTGCGGAAAAGAGGGGGAGACTGGCCGCATCGGCTGGGGAGTGGGGACCAGAGTACCAGCTTCCGGGCGGGAGCGTCTGGGTGCTTCCCCTCGGCTGAGGGGAGGAGGCAGGAGCCCTGAGCGGGACCTCCCTTGGCAGGATTTGGCCACTGCACCCGGCTCTTCTCGGGCCTTGGGTGTCTCCCAGGCCCACAGTGCAGGGACTTCATCGGAACCACCCTGTACCCTCGAGGCCGGAGCGTGTGGCTGGTGGCAAATAGCAGCCCTTACAGACGCGCTGACACTGTTAGCTCTGAAGAGGACACACCAGGCTCCTGCTTGCACGGCTTACCGGTGGCTCTGCCCATGTGTCCACACAGCAGCCCCGGCAGGAGCCGCCTGAAGGCCCTTCCGCAGAGACGCTGGCCTTCAGGACCCCTGGCATGGATGTCAGGGCTATTTGCTCCTCTGTACGCAGCCAGGCTGAGGACAGGGCAGACACACTGGGCTGGGCAGGAGCGCAGGCTGAGGCGTGGGCACCCCCGGCATTCGGGAGCCATGTGAAAGACGAAGCCAGGGCGATCTGCCCCTGGGCTCAGAGCTGATGTGGAACCAGCTCCCAGCACATCCAGAAATGCTGCAAGCTCCTACCTCAGTCTCCCTCAAATCCAAGCCTCCTGGGTGCACCACAGTGAAAGAACAGCGCTGTGTATCTTCTTTGCTGCACAGGGGATTGAACTCAGGACCTCGCACTCCCCACCCTCTTTGGCCCTTTCAGGTTTTTCTTTGTTGTTGTTGTTGTTGTTATTGTTCTTCTTCTTCTTTTTAATTTTGAGGCAATCTCACTAGGTCCCTAAGGTCCCTAGGCTGGGTTGGAATTTACAATCCTCCTGCCTCAGCCTCCCTTCCAGGCTCAGAAAATGACTTTTTAAAAAGGCAGATATTCTGTGTTATGTCCTCCAAAGGCACCATGAAGAGAGATATGTGAGGGGCTGGCACTGGGTGACATTCAGGGCTGAGTGCCCTGCTGCTTGGCAGATACCCGAGTGGCTGCCCCACCCGAGCCAAGGCAGTGCAGGGCGCAGCGCACGGCCAGCCAGAAGTCTTCGGTTCTTCCCCATCTGCGAACCTGTGGTCACCCTGGCCACCTGTAGCGACACCAGGTGGCGGGATGGAGGCCCCCCCACGCCTCCCCACCTACCTCCGAGATGGACTTGACGAAGCGGATCCCATCACTGGCACCCTTCACCTTGGCCAGGCAGGCACAGAAGTAATCCCAGTAGTCCTTCTTGGTGCCCAGGAGGCTGGTCTTCTCTTTCAGGTCAAACTGGCAGAAGAAGGGGCAGGGGATTTAGCTCAGTGGCTCTGGCATCTGCCTGGCAAGTGCAAGGTCCCAAGTTCGCTCCCTGGTACCGCATACCACAGTGCTGGGGGCATGGTGGCTCACGCCTGTAATCCCAGCACTTGGGAGGCAGAGGCAGGAGGATGGCTGTGAGTTCGAGGCTTGCCTGGGCTACATAGTGAGCTCAGGGCCAGCCTGGACTACAAAGTGAGACCCTGTCTCAAAAAACTAAAAAACAAACAAACTAAAAACTGGCAGAGGAGAGCAGAGAAGAGGTCTAGCACCCTGCTATTCACCCCACTACCTAAAGGATAAATAAACCAGGTATGATGGTGCACACCTGTAATCCTAGCACTCAGGAGGCTGAGGCAGGAGGGTCACTACAACCTTGAAGGCAGCCTGGGTTACACTGTGAGTTCAAGACCAGTTTGAACTATACAGTGAGACCTTACATCAAAAAAATAAAAGACGGCCGGGCATGGTGGCTCACACCTGTAATCCCAGCACTCGGGAGGGAGAGGCAGGAGGATTGCTGAGTTCGAGGCTTGCCTGGGCTACATAATGAGCTCAGGGCCAGCCTGAACTACAAAGCGAGACCCTGTCTCAATAAATAAATAAATAAATAAATAAATAAAAGACGAATGATAACAGGAGCTTCCTAGGTGCTGGTCCCTGCAGACCCCTCACAAGCATTATTTTTATTGGTAACTGGTCATTTAGGCTATGTTAGTCACAACATGAGGGTGTTTTAATCGCCAATTTTTAGATGAGAAAACTGAGGCTGGGAGAGGCTGGTTCAAAGATCCATAACCAGTGAGACTCAGGGGAGAACAGCTGCCTCGCAGGGTTTTTAAATCAGTGCACGTGTCTCACACGGAACAGTGCTGTTCGTCCGTGGCACTGGCACCCGCACGAGCACGGCGTGATCACGCCCCAGCCTCCCCTTCCCATCTCCATTCCGAGAGTCAACCTGGCTTCCTATCATCTCTTTCCTCCCGCCATCTTTTCTATCCTACTTTCTGTTGTATTTTTGAGTCTGGTTTATTTTGCCCAATATGATGCTCTCAAGTTCTATCCATTTTTCTATATACGACGTGATTTCATTCTTCACGGCTGAGTAAGGCTTTATGGTGCATTTCCTTATCTGCTCATCTGCTAACATGCCCCAAAGACCGATCCCTTGACGGGCTGCTGTGCGTGGGGCAGAGCAGGAAACCGCTACCGATGTGAATCTTTGCTGCACAAGAGAAGACACTCAAGCGAGGAGTCCTGAGTCCACATGAAGACTGGAAATTGGCCCCCGAGGGGAAGTGGGGTGATGATACTTCATTCCAGGTACTCAACCTCAAGTTTCTATACGGTTTTAAAACCCACATGACAAACTTGAATAAATGTCAGCTGAGTCATTTCAAATCCTAAACCAGAACGGGCCTACTTGGGAGAGGGGCAGTCTGCAAACATCTGACATTACGTGGTCTGAGAAGGCGAGCCCCCCACCTGGCCTCTCCTCCGGCAGCCTCTCCCTCTCCTCCTATGTGCTTTGGAACAAGGTGGGTGACACAGTAAAATGAGGGGCACATCTATGCTTAATAGCATTTTTTTCTGATTATGAAAGCAAGACATGTATGGACTGATAGGAAATCAAGATAAAACAAAATAAAAACAGAAAAGAAAAAACCATGATGCTGAATACCATTGCCCTAAAATAACTCTAGGCTGCTTCCTCCCTGCCCACTTCAGCTGATGTGTTTTCCACACGTGCAGAGCTCCACCTCGGTGCCTCGGGGCTGCGCAGCCCGGAAGCTCCTCTAGGTGGGCAGGAGAGAGTGTCCAGCAGCAGGACCCGACGGGACAGAGTCCACTGGTCCCAGAGGACTGCAGACAGCCGGCTCTGCCGCAGGGCATCTCGGTAACCCTTGGAGGGGCCATCGCCTGGAAGCTGCCTGGGTATCTGGGCAGGTGCCTGCACGCATGTCCCCTTGGGGAGGGCCCGCTTCTACTGACCCTCCCAGGGACAGCAGCCTCCGGAGCAAAGACCTGGCTGTGCACAGGCCGCCTGGACGTGCCCTAGGTTACCCAGACTTCAAGGGGAAGGTCTCGATCCCACACCACCCAAGAGCCAGATCACCCCTCCCCCACAGAGGACATCGGGGGCTCCGTGGACACAGCTGTGTCCTCCTGCTGACCATGTCCTGCGGGCGGGCGAGTCACCAGCAGGCAGCGCTCACCTGTAGGAGGTACTCAAGTTTGTAAGAGAACTTGTGCAAGCTGGTGCTGTCGTCGGTGATGGGCTCTCCTGCTTCTTGAAACTCGTGGCTCAGTTCTGTCACCGCATCTTCAAGACAACAGACAGGGATGCGTGAGCAGAGAGGGAAGCAGGGAGTAAGGGGGCAGAGGGCATGCGAGCGTCCAGGGACAGTCGCCAGCTCCTCAGCGGTCCCAGTCCACCCCTCCGGGGCCGGGATCTGTATGTAGCCGCTGGGTGATGTTTTGGATAAGGGTCCCCAAGGCCTCCAGGGTAAGGGCTGGTTCCCATTCCCTGGGGCTCTCCAGAGGTGCAGCCTAGCCGGGCCCTCTGGTCACGTGGGGGTATGCCTCTGAGGGGTACACCGGGACCTAGCTCTTCTTTCCTTCCCACTGCTTCCCGGTTACTGTGAGACGAGTGGTTCCACAACACGGTCAAGAGGTGGATGGGGGCCAGGGATTTAGCTGGTTCCAGGCCTGCCTCACAAGTGCAAGGTCCCAACTTTGATCCCTGACACCAGAAAAAAAGAAAAAAAGGCTGGGTGATCTAGCTCAGTGGTATACTACTACTGGGTTAGACCCCAGTATCACCAAAAAAAAAAAAAAAGGTGTGGACAGGTGCCATGCTGCTGGCGCGCAGACCGGGCCTCGCTCCCGCCTGCTATGACCACGTGGACTTCTCAGCCTCTTGAGCCTTCTCCTGGTCTGCAGAAGGGAGCGACAGCGGCAGCTGCTGTACAGGGCCCAGTGCGGGCCTTGCTGAGTCAGACCTGGGAGACAGGTGCACAGTAGAGCCTTGTGACCCCATGTCACTGCAGGCCAAGCACCCCCAGCCCAGAAATAGGACACACAGAAAGTTTTAGATTTGAGAGCATTTCAGTTTTAAGATTTTGATTAGCAACACCCAACTGGTAAATCTGTGCAAACACTGCACAGTTCCGGTCCATGTGTCAGGCAGGGACCCTCAGCCTGTGCTAGTTGCCACACACAGCAGCCAGAGAGGAGCTGCCTGCAGAAGGATTTTTGTCTCGCCCACCTTGGCCTGACCTTCAGAACTTGGACAACAGCTCACTGTGTCCACCCGCTGGTGGGTCAGGAAAGTGTCCGTGTGGACACAGGCACGGGGAAGGTGTCGGCGCTGGTTCCTGTCACAGCAAACCAGCCAGAGCTCCGAAGAGGCTCATGACCAACCTGGTGATGGGGGAGGGGAGACAGCGTGCCACAGTGTTGGCGTGGGAACCCATCGGAGCGGTGACCTTGGGCCCCACAGCCTGCGGGGAGGCAATCTGTCTCCTCCAAGCCTACACCTGTGCGTGGCTCTGCCTGCGTCCTGCCCCTCCCAAGCCGGACTCGAGCCACATGTCTCCGCCTCTCACGCAGGGATGCCGGGGCCAATGGGCCCAGACTGGGAGTGTCATGGGCAACAAGCTTTGTCCATCTGCCAACTGGGACCAGGCCAGGCAGCAAAACAAGACCAACAGGTATCAGACCTTCTGCTTGGCCAAAGAAGCCACCAAACCTCTGCAGGCAGTGTGAGCCTCCCAGGACGAAACCATACTGCCTGTCCTGTTGTATAAAAGGAGCACAGATCAGCGCTCCTGGTCCCATGCACAGGACAACGGAGCCCCGAAAAGTCCCATATCACACGGCCCGAGGGCTCTGGCTCTTTCCTGAGAGCAGGCAAACCTTGCAGGTCGCGGATGATCCTTTGCAGCTGGCCCTCGGCACTGCTGGAAGCCATGCTGAGCCTCCTGCGTGGTCAGGAGAGGTGGGGGCTGCAGAGCTCCGGGGCCGTCTGGTCAGCAGCTGTCACATGCCGTATGGTCCCTGCCCAAGGAAAAAGTGTCAGCCAAGCATAAGCTGGACAAAAAGCTGGACTCCTGGTGCCCCCACCCGGCTTTGTTTCTGGCACACTTACATTCAGCCCCAGCAACCCGGTTTGTGGCTTACTGAGGAGCCAGATCAACTCAGCAGCAGCAAAGCCCGTCCTTCCGTGCCCTCTCCCTTCCTTCGGGGTAGGACAGGGTGGCCTGCTGTCCTCAGAGAAGCCCCCAGCAGCTTCCTCGGTCCTACACCAATGCCAGCCCCACAGAGCTGGGTGCACAGGGCACCTTTCTGTGGGCATCCAACTGTTCCCCTCCTTTCCAAAAGAGCCAGGACCTGTGCTGGGACAGTGGCGCAGGGCACATACCCTCAGGGCTTCTGGACAGGACAGACTGGTAGCCGCAGGGACATGCCGCCCTTGCTGTGGGGGCTGTGGCCTCCCGATGCTCAGTCCAGCTCAGCCTGGAGTGCACCCAACTGCCTGGCTGGTTGTCTCGGGACCTCACAACCAGTCCAGAAATGGCTTCTATTTTAGGCTCGGATGCGGTGCTCTCTCCTGCTGGGGAGTCCCCTACTCAGGTAGCTGTTACTGTGATCCAAGGTCATGGTGTGGCCGATGACCAGCAAAGGTGAGACTGAGTTCCTGGGACAGAGGGCTGGACACATGTTGGGACCCCACAAGTTCTTGTACAACCTCTCACTCTTCCCATCCGTAATGTGGGAATCCCAGTTACTACACCCTGGCTCCTTCAAGGCCTTGCTGCAGCTGGGGACGCAGTCTGCAGCAGACGTTAACTTCCACCTCCCAGGCTGTGTACTGGACCCGGAGCACACACATGGCTGCCGCTGCTAGTCACCTCCGAAACACCATTCTGGTCCCTAGCCTGAAGAGATGGCGCTGTGGTAGGCAGGTAAGCTAGTTAAGACTTTGTAGACGGTTAGGGCTAGACTTTGAAAAATTCCACCTGAAGGACAGTCAAGGAGACCTTCTCTGAAGGTCAACAATACCAAACGAGAAAACTACCCCACCACACAGGATCAGCAGCAGTCACTGATATTCTAAGTAGGCTTCAATCTCCTGGGTGGAGACCGAGCTCTTAACCCACCCCTCCCAGAAAAGATCCCTGATTGAAAATCCCGGTAGGCTTGTCACGTGGTTTGCTTTCCCATTAGATTCCCATTTCATCAATATTACCTAAGCAACTATCCTTGTAATCTTATTGATTGATCATGGTTTAATCTTATTGGTTGATCATGGTTTTGTCCATTCTGTGATTTCTCATTGCACCCATATTACCTAGGTAACTGCACTTGCAATGTTTCTGGTTGACTATAGTCTTGTCCCACTTTGAACCCGCCTCGCCTCATGGCTTTGTTCCATAAAAGGCCCCTGGGGAGCAAGCGGGTCTCCCATTTTCGGGTCCCCCTTCTGTCTCTCTTAGGCAGAGCTTTCTTTCTCAATAAGCTTTTCCTACTCTTAAGTTTTATTGTTCTTAAAATTCATCCTCCGATTTTAGAGAACACGGACTCGTTTCAGATATCTAGCAGGTTGGGAGTTAAGCTTCCTCCCCCGTCATCAGCATGAGCCCCTGCGAGCCTGGTGCACATGCTCCTCTGACCCCACGGTCACCGGGCCCAAACTGGCAGGTTTGTGCATTTTACCTGGAAGGGCACTGGGCCCTGTGAACAAGCATACCACCCCTCAAACAGCACCTGGCTGAGCTCAGAGCTGGATGGCGACACTGGAGACGTGGCCCTGGTGACCCTGCCAGACCTTCCTCACCTTACAGTGAAACACAGAATCCAGCCGCTCACCCTGATGGCATGGCCTCTCCTGGGCTCATGGGCTGCCCTGTGCAGCACTTCAGTAAACTTTGCTGCTCTGCGTCCCCCGGTGGGCTGTAAACTCTTCACCACGCAGCCGCACCTTCTCATGGGCTGCACCTTGCCCGGCAACGTCCAATGCTGGCAAACTTTTCTAGTCTGCAAACAGCAGCAGACTAGAGCTGCTGCAGGGGAGCTGGCCCTGAGCCAGGCCTGTGCGCGGGCCACGCGGGGTTCACAGGTGACCACTTTCCGTTCTCCTGCTCATCCCCATTTACACGGGAAAACCTGAAGCTCAGAGAGTCAGGAAACCTGTCTGAGCCTCCGGGCAGGGAGGAAGCCATCCGACCCCTTCCTCTGCTCCTCGGAGCCCCTGAACCCCAGCACCTGGTATGTTCCCCCCCCCCCAGTGTGCCCAACATAGGCCACTGCTCTCTTTCCCCCACTCTGGGAGCCAGGGAAGGACCCAGAAGGGAGAAGGTCGCAGCCGCACACAGCCCCACTATTCACCAGGCATCTGGTGTCGCACGGGGCGGGTCACAGGCCACAGACGCTTAGGCCTAATTTTAACCACAAGCCACCAACATGGCTGTGACTCCATGTGAACAAAGCCCAGCAAGAGCTTCTGTGGCCTCAGGGAGGAAGCCAGTGCGACAGACCTGCCCCCAGTCCCAGTTCATGCCACAGAGTCCAGAGAGCGAAGTCCAGGGACCTCCAACAGCAGGCAGGGAGGACAGGGGAAGCATGCCCACCTGCCCAGGTGGCACCTACGGAGCACAGTGCCCAGACAGGCAGCAGGAGCCCTGGAGAGTGAGGCCAGGCACAGGTGGCTCCTCCCACCGCAGGAGAGCCAGGGAATCCCTGCCGTACCAGCCGGCCAGACCCCTCAACCATGGCCTGCTCTGTGCATGTGGGGGGCACTGAGACACACAACGCCCCGTTCTGAATGGTGGTGCCCGGCTGTCCAAGGGGATGTAGGAAAATACCTTGGTTGCCAGATCGAGAGGAAGGGCTCATGCAGGGCCACGGGTATCTAGCATGGGGAGGAATGGATATCTATATAGCACGTACACACGTACAGCACCGTGGCCTCCAGCGCAGACTGTGAGAAGCCGCTGGAGCCCGGGCTCTGGCAGCTGGCTGTGCCTTCGCTGCGGGGGTGGCTCTGTGACTACACACTGGTCAAATGTTTGTCAAGACTCACAGTAACAAAGCGACGCTGTGAGGGATTTTGAAAACTGCTGGGAACTGGTACAGGGACAGCTTGGTCGTGCTGGCCGGGCCTGGAGAAGCGCAGAGGTGACTGCAAAGGGGAGCAGGCGGGGTTCCGGCCGCAGGGTCTGAGGAAGAAGATGAGGACGGTGCTCACACCCCAAGCCCAGTCGCACGCTGCACACGCCAGGGCAGTCCTGCCTCCTGTCTCCTGCGAGCCCATGACACGCACAGCGGTTTCCAGGAAGCCAGCCCAACGCAGAGCCTGCCTGCGGGGAAATAAGTCCACACCAGAGCCCACACAGGTAGAATGTGTTTGTTTGTGTAGGGACTGAGGCCAGGGTGCCTGCACTGAGCTGTGCCCGCCGCCCTTTCGGAGGCACGGTCTAGGGTGGGCTCAAACCCGGGACCCTCCAGTCTCAGCCGCCCAGAGCACCGGAATGAGTTGTGTCACCATGCCCCTGCTGGAAATGAGCCTGCCCTTTGAGACTTGGTACGTGGGCGACAGTGACACTGTTTTAGTCTGACCAAGCTTCACAGAATGCCAGTCTGGTGTCAAGTTTTGGGGTCACAGTGTGATTATATAAGCTGATTTTCCAGACAGCTGTAGAAAGTTGGTGCCAGGTCTGAGGGTCACCAGGAGCTTCCTCACCACTCTGGGCGCTGTCTCACAGCGGTCCGGGAAGTAAACTATTTCCATCACCCCAGGGCTCCACCCTCACCCTCCTCTGCCTGCTCTGGGTGGTCACCGCTGAGGAAGCCGTGGGGGGCACTGCCACTCTCCACACTGCCGTTCCCCATCCCATGCCACCCCGGCTGGGATCGGAGAGCTCTGGTGTCAATCAGCCCCGTGCTGACATCTGTCTTCCACTGGTCAGCGCACTGCTCTCCAAACTCGGGAACTCAGCACTGCCATGCACAGGGCCACGGGCACCTTGGCACTGGGTAGGATGCATGAGGGACACAAGTTTCTGCTGTGGGGAAAAGGAATCTCTCTCACTGTCCTCGGATAAGCGCCTTCAAACATCAAAGGAATCCACCCAGAAAACCTTCAGCTGCCCTGCGTGCCTTAACGATAGGCACAGCACGTCAGCCCCAGATTAAGATGCAAAGACACTGACTCACATATGCTTCCTTATACTATGGTGCAAATGACTAACACGCACAAAGCTGTCCAGAGACCAGGAACTGTTGGGCAGGAGCAATCCATATCTGAGCAGTCACCAGAGGAAAGGAGCAGGAGAGAGAAGGGAGGCTTCAACCTTCTGCTCTCAACATAGGAGCAAAGAAGTGACCCAGAAGACGTGGCACCGCCGGGAGTCTTCCTTAGTCCCAAACAAACCACCCTGATCACAGAGAAACATTCATGACAAGGACAGTTCAAGAAGTCACAAGCCTCAGGATGCACCCACTGCCGGGACAAGCCCAGCACACCCCGTGGTGCCCACCGAGCTGCTGCCCCAGTACAGCTGATCTGCCTGACACCTGTGCTCTGAAGGCCCAGAGACCCTGCTGTCCTCTGCCCAGGAACTGTGGGTGGCATCAGCGGCCAGGCCGGAGTCCTCACTGAAGCCCAGGAACGTGGCCCTGACAGTTTGCAAGGCTGGCTCAGAGGCAGGTGCCTCTGCCTGGTGAACAAAGGCTCGAAAGGTGACCCAGACCCTGGGGCTGGTGATTGGCATCCTCACCAGCAGCATGCTGGGCCTCTTTCCTAAACACCCTTCTGGATTTTGATCTGAGGCTTGGGGACTTCTCTACTGCTTCTCAAACTTTCTCTTGACCCGTCAAATTATAGTAGTCTGGTCACTTCCCCATCACTCACACACACACACACACACACACACACACTTTCCACGATTCCAGCCCACGGACCTAATAAAGCAGGGTCACAAGGACCTGAGCTCAGGAGGAACTGTGGGGACCTCACAGATGCGGGGTGGCTTCAAGGAAAGTGAGTAGCAGCCTGTCCTGGGGCTGTAGGCCAAGGTCCTGCCACTGGACCAAAAGGTGAGGATGACAGTGTGACAGTCTGGGCAGTGTTCAGGACAAACACACAGACAACCAAGTGCTCAATGGGGCATCTACTCCAGCCCCAAAGAGCACAGAGACTACCTGGGCAGGGAGAAATGACAGTTCTCTAAAACCAAAGGCTCAGGGGACCTTCCTGACCATTGTCAAGAGGGTTAGTCCAGCCACCTCTGAATGAAGACCTGCAGTTGGGCCAGGAATAAAAGCCTGCAGATGTGGCTCGGTGGCACAGCACCTGCCTGGCAAGCACAAGGCCCTGAGTTTAAGTCCCGGTACAAAACAAAACAAAACAAAACAAAAGACCTGCAGCTGATTGAATATGACTTAGCTACTAACTAAGGGCTTGAGAAAACCACAGGGGACCCCCCTGGGCTAACAAACTGAGCTAGGCAAGATGTGATATGGGTACCACTCTGAGGGCAAGTGTAACCCAGGAGTGGACAAGACCAGTGGGTACAGGCCTGGTCTCCAGGAACTTGTGCTCAGTGGAAGAAACAGACAATGTTTTAGTCACTGGCACAGAATATCACCACCCCTCCCCCAGCTTAAGGGAGGATGTGCTTTTTTTGTTTTGTTACCAGAGATCAAACTCATGACCTTTGGCTTATAAGGCAGGCACCCAAACCACTGAGCTAAATCCCTGACCTTAGGGAGGACATGGTTCCAGTGGGTTCAGTCCACTGTAAACTGGTTCCAAGACAGACACTGCATACCTGCTCACCTCACTCAGCCAGGAAACAGATGACAAGAAGACACCCTGCCAGGTCATACCCTGGTGACCTGGCTCTTCCAACCAGCTCCCGCTCCTACTGGCAAGTTCAGCGCTGAATGCATAAATGGTTGAACTCACGATGAGCCTGATGATCCAGTCACTTCCAACAGCCCTGCGTCCAAGGGCAGAGACTTCAGAGAGCTCTGAATCACTGCAGACACATAAGCCCCAATAAAACTGCACACACCAGTTCCTTCGGCTAGTTAAGTGCTTTGATGAAAACAAATAAAACACGTGAGACATGAACCCACACTCCCGATGATGCCGCGGCTCAGCAGTGGGCCTTCCCCACGGTCTCCTTTTCCTCTCGGGGCCGTCATCACCAGGGATAGCTGGTTTCACCGTGGTGTTCCCTTCTCTACTCGGTATTCTCCCGTGCCTGGCCTAGTTCGGTGCACGGAGAGCTCCCAATAAGCTACCTGCGGAATGACTGAGTGGCTGACTGAAGGAACGAGACAAAACAGAGATCCTTGCCTCACAAACTGAACTACATCTTGAGGCAGGCCAGTGCACCAAAACCGAGAAAGACGATAATCTGTCAGTGGTGGGAATGTGGGTAGATTTACTATTAAAAACACTGTTCCTCTGAGTTTTAAATTTTTTTGTTAAGAATCAATTACTTCCATATGCACTAAAATCACGCATTTTAAGAATCGAGTTGTATCTGCGGGCACTGTGCTACAGTTACTGGGGACATCTTTGGAGCCACTGTGCCAGGAGTGCACAGAGCAGCTCATTCAGGAGCATCTGGGGGGGGGTCCTCGCCTTTCTCTACAGACCCCCTCGCCGTCTGGAGAGCTCAGGAGGCTGCTGTCACACTCCCCACCTCATGGCCTGTCCCCTTCTTCTCCCCCTGGGCTGCCCAGGACCACACTCTGGGGTTTCAAGGCTCCGTGCCCTCTTCCTGGCACCCTCAGCCCTCCTCTGAGGGCTCCTTCAGACTTTCCGGTTTCAGCCAGAAGAGAAGGGCATGTACACCGCTGTTCTGGCCCCAAGGAAGCCTTGCCCAAAAGCCTTCGCTCCCATCCGGGACAATGTAACTACTGTCCCTGCGGCCCCATCCCTCCCCTGCAGGCGGACCGTGCGCTGCCTCTTCTTGTTCTCATGCCAGTCCCTCGCCCCTGCCTGCAGCGTGGCTGCGTTGAGTACAGGGCCTTTAGAGAAAGGCCGAGTGAGGCGGCTGAGTGAGGCCACGGGGCGGCTGCAATCCAATCTGCCTGGTGTCCTTATAGGAAGAGGAACACGGGATACGAAAGAAACACTCAGGCTGGGTGAGCACAAACCAAAGGCCACGTGAGGACACAGCAAAAGGGGGGCCACCGGAGGAGGCCAACCTGTCCAGACCCCGATTTTGTACTTCAACCCTCTACCCAGGGGAAGAAGGAGCCACCAGGGGGGAGCATCTTGCTACAGCAGCCATACCTTCTCCGTCCCCAAAGTGCAGCCCTGCCACCCAGCGGCAGCCTAGGGAGGGGTGTGCTGCCGGGTCTGCTTCTGCTGGGCCTTGTGGGGAGGTGGCCACAGCAGGACACAGCCTGGCCCAGAGGACAGAGCACGGGCGGTATGTCAGAGGGGAGGCAAAGGAGACCAGGCTGGCTCGGTGCAGACCACGGTCCTGTGAGGTTCTAGATGTATTTAGCTCACCAGGTACGTATCTTCAGGCACTGACCTGTCCTGGGCAAGTCATCTGCCCTAGTCTGCTGTTCAGTATCAGGTTTGATGTGGGGAGGTGACCTTTATCTTCCTTCATGGGGAGAGATTAGGGATTATTGTCTTTACAGGAGGTGGGAAAAGGAAGAACAGACATTCTCAACGGCCAAGGCTTTTGAGTGCCAATCCCTGCTCCCGAGCAGGTCTGCAGGTTCAGCTCCAGGAAGTGCATTCAGCTCCTGTGCAGCCTGCGCCTCTGGCTGAGCTGTCCAGGTCCAGGCTGGGCTCTTCCGCAGACTCACAGCCAGCCCCCATGCCTGTGGAGGGCCTGCCTGGAATGTTGTATTTTGTTCTAAATTTTTCTTCTGCAGACTTTATTTCCAGTTTCAGGGTGCAGGGTCCATGCTCAGGCTCCTCAGGGGGTGTGTGTGTGTGTGTGTGTGTGTGTGTACCAGCCCTTGGGTCCCGAGTCCAGTTCCAAAGCCACAGTCCTATAACCGAACCACAGATTCTCCTTGGGTCTTTCTCGGGAGCCGTGCTGACATACACATCCTCGTCTCTGCGGATGGACAGAGGCCCTCAGGGCCTCTCTAACGTCACAGAGCCCCATGTGGACAGGAAGGACCACTGTGTCACCAGAGCCACGGAGCTGCCTGACTCCATTGTGGGACAAGAGCGGTCAACGAACTCCCTCTGCCTAACCGCACACAGCTTCCGCCGTTCTCCCTCCCAAGGCCAGGAAGATACAGAGACCTTGGCCATTTTTAGTCACGTATCAAGAAAACAGCAAGAAAGCAGGCAATGTTCCCACAAGTGTCCAAGTTCTTATCCTCCTAACTTACTTCCCTGCTTCGGTGGAGGCTCACAGACTGCTGGTCTGAGCGAGCCAAGAACACAGCAGACGCCCACGTGACCACAGCCAAGCTCCTGGGGCCACGGCGCCCGGCAAGTGCCCTGGCCTTTCTGGTCTGGCAGCAGCAAACGAGCTCTCTAACTCTTGAGTCTACCAGTTCCCATCGTAAGGCTACAACGAGACAGCCTGCTTCCTCTACCTCGTGTTTAAAGATACTACAGTCTGGAGTGACACACTTTGGTCTTTAGAATCTCCAGAAAACACGGCTGCCCATAAGCTAACCCTGCTGTACAGGGAAGGCAGGGCTGGGAGGGCGTGCATTTCTTGAATACCAACTCTGACCCAGAGGCAGCTCACTCCAGCCACAGTGACCCAGATGAGTCAAAACACATGTTTTGATCCTGCTGTAATAGATGGCGCCTCACATCCCAAACACCCATGAGGATCATCCCACCCAGAAGGACCAGGATAAAAACTTGGCTCCTGAACCAGGCAGGGACCCCCAAACCCAAACCTAAGCAGCAAAGCAGCAGCCATGGGTTCACTGACTAAGCCATTATCAACCTCTAAGCAAACGCAGAAAGAATCAAAGTAAAATACTAAGAGTAGTTGAAAGGTCACTATACAATTTTCTTTTTGAGTCAGGGTCTCACTTTGTAGTTCAGGCTGGCCCTGAACTCACTGTGTAGCCCAGGCAAGCCTTGAACTCAGCAATACTCTTGCCTCTGCCTCCTGAGTGCTGGGATGACAGGCATGAGCCCCCACACCCAGCACTGTGGTATGTGGTAATCACCACTCCCGGGATTGTTGCAGATGTGGGTACCGGGGATCGAACCAGGGACTTTGCACTTGCTAGGCAGACACCAGAACCACTGAGCTAAATCTCTGGTCTTCACTATACAATTCTTACAGGGAGTCTGGAAGTTTATCTACTTGCATAATAAAAAGCTGGAAACTAAAAAAAGTGCTGCACAGAGATGAACACTTTTCATGGAAAGCAGAAAAACACTGTCTCCTAAACCAGAGCGTTATCAGATCCTTCTAATTAGAACACAGCATCACTGTGACATTAACTGACTTCCGGGGAACTGTACTGATGGCATACAACTAGCACAAAGCCTTCAGTTCTGTACAGTAAAGGGTCAATAGCACCCACCCTGCCCAGGCCACTTCAAGAGGGGACACTGAATGTGGAACTGCGCAGCCTCCGCCCCAGCAACAAACACCACCGCAGTGGGCAGTATTAGGCAGATGGCAGGGAATTAAGCTCCCACAGGAGACCACAGGCCACAGTGGCGAGGGCAGGCAAAGATTAAGCCCTGATCCTCCGCCTTTAAAGAGCCCCTGACCCATTTTTTCCGCCAAGAAAGGAAACTGCTGCGGTTAGACAAGCACAGGGACAGAGGCCAACTCAGGGTGTCAACAAGTGCGCTATTTCTTTCTGGAGGGGACAGGCACTGGGGACGGTTAAAGAGTGACAAGGGCATCACAGGACACATGTGCATCACCGGGAAACCATGTGGGCTGAGTGCCAACCGCAATGTGTTTTTCTTCTATAAAGGTGAAATTCAGTCTTCCTGTACACACTCGGCTTTGGTGTCAACCGAGTGGACAGCAGAGACAGCTCAGACCGTGCAACAGGACCCCCTGGGCGCAGGGGGCAGTGGCAAAGTGCCCAGGGCCAGGGGTAAACCGTCTCCTCCAGGGAGGAAGGACAGGGCATCAGGGATCCCGTGCTGTGAGGGTCTGGCTGTGCCGGCCGGCTGAGTCAGGACGGAGGCTTCCTGCGGGTAATACCCACAGGACCTGCGGTCTGGGGCTCAGGTGGGCATCGAGACCCCCAGTGGGGGTCTCCTGTGCCACCACCCCTTAAACAGAGGTGCCACCTGGAATCTGCCTACCTAACCTAATCCAGGGCATCCCGGCCCCAGATCCCTTACTCTGGCGACCCAAAGGTGACAAGAGGCTGCCGAGCAGGGCCCGCGGGGCACCCGGGATGGGCGGGGACGCTCTGGGCAACAGGTGACCCGCGGCGCCCGAGCAAACTCTCTTTTCCGGGTAGAGAGCGGCCCCAGCGTGCCCAGAGTCCCACAGGTCGCCGGCGGCACTTACGAGCTCGTGGGTCCCCCGCCGGGCAGAACCGAAACTTTCTGGGGTCGGGCGGAAGAGTACTCGAGCGCCTCTCAGGCGGCCATAACGAGCGCTCCTGACCGCGGGCGGGGAAGGACTGCAACTCCCGGCATGCCAGGCGGGGGCGTGGCCTACAATTCCCATCGGACTCCACGGGCAGGAGTCCGCGGCCTACGACTCCCGGCATGCTGCGCTCCCACATCCCTGATTCCCAGCCCCCACCCACTTTCCTGCCGACCGGGTTCCAGGTGAGCTTCGCATCCGTGAGGGCCAGTTGTGCCCGTAAATCCGGGTCTGAGGCCTTTCGAGAAGTGATATCTGTGTGTAGCTATTGAGCGCTTGATGTAAAATACATCAGAATTCCAAAGACTTTTCCAAGAAAGGATGCAAAATAGCTCACTGATATTTTTATATTCTTACATGTTAGCAACATTTTTGATATATTGGCCTAAGGAAAAAACACTTTCTATTGCTGCACCTCATCTCCCGTCTTTTGGTTTCCCTTCATTAACTCAGGAACTCCAATATCTGTTTTCAAAACTGTGTTCATTACGGGGCTCCCGCACAACCCCGGTCAGTCTGTGCTGACCAGACGGAAAGCTGGACACAATGGAAGACAATGCATTCAGTGATCGTGTCTGCCGGGCACAATGGGGAGAAGCAGCAGCCCGGGTATTTCAGCCAGGGCCTAGCGCTCTGCTGCCCCGGATCCCCCCGGTGAGGTTAGAAACTCTCTCAGGGTAACTAGAGACGGATCCACTGCTGAGTGTGCTGCCCCTTACACACACACACACACACGCACACACGCACGCACGCACGCACAAGACGTGGGGACCTGCTAGTTCTCAAGACGCTGACTCTACTATTGAGTTTTCAATGGCCACCGCCAACTGAAAACTTCTTAAATTTTAAAATAAGTTCTTCATGAGATAGATTCAGGCTCTTTCCCCCACTTCGTGCTATAGTCAGAGAAAATAGAACTCCCTGAAGAAAATGGTGCATTGTTCCTTGGTTTACCCAGGAGAGCCCTGTTACTCCATCATGAGTATTTTTTCACAACAAATTTAGATATAATCTGGAATCCAGGTAGGGTTGCTTTCTGTCTCCTCTCTCTTTTCTTACCCTCTCCTCTTCCCTCCTTCTCATGCCCATTCTCTTATTTAATACAAAACCTTCTACCTTCCTGTCATTTGTTTCTAGAGCCTGCATGTGAGTTAAAACATGCAATACTTGCCTGAGTCTGGCTCCTTTCACTTGATAAGATGGTTTCCAGTTCCAGCAGTTTTCCTATAAAGGTCACGGTTTCCTTCTTTGTCCCTGAAAAATACTCCGTTGTGTATATGTACCATTTTTCTCAATCCATTCATCTGTTGATGGCAGACACCAGCTGATTCTATATCTTGGCTATTGTGAATTATGCTGGAATAAATGTGGACATGCAGGTTTCTCTGAAGTATGCTGACTTTGAATCCTTTAGGCATATACGAAGGAGTACAGAGCTGGATCATACGGCCTTTTCTTTTTTTCTTTTTTTGAGAAAACTCCATATTCCGTAGTGGCTGTGCTAATTCACATTCCACCAGCAGTGTAGAGGATTCTCATCCCCTCTCCCCACCAACATTTACTGTGTTTTGTGTTCTTGGTAGTGGCCTTCTTTCTGCCTGGGGCGAGGCGGAACCTCAGGGCTCTTCAGACACGTTCACAGAGTCCCACGCTACTCTCATCCAGAGATGAAAGGAGGGGCCTCTGCGTCTTCGCCACCTGGATCTGGGCTGAGCTGCACAAACTGCTCCTGACCTGCAGAGGGTGGCACCAGTGATGTCCCGTCACTTCTGAGACCGGACAGGAGCGGACGGTGCCACCTCACCCGGTTCCCTGGAGTTGTCCTCTGCAGGCGCCAGCAGCTAAGTGAGACGTCCATCTTTCTGAGAATGCCCTGCTAGAGCCATCCCTCCTACAGCCCAGTGGCGCCCAGCCGGTACCTCATCTGCCGGGCACGTGATTGCGCTGTGACCTTGAACATCTAGTCAGCCCATCCCAGGTGAGAACTGTGCCACTGAGCCCTTCCGGTACTTCTCATCCCCAGAGTCATGAGTGGGTTCAAGTGGGGTTTTGCGGTACTAAGTGTCAAGATAAGTAATTTGCCAGGCAGAGGTGGTATCTGGAATTGCACTTCGGTGCCCATGTGGGGTGGGCAGAGTGAGCTGTGTTTGAGTTCTGGCTCAGGTCGCACGTCCCCCCAGAAGTCCATGTGCCAGAGGACGGGCTTCCGGAAAGTGACAGACTCAAGGGCTCCGACTCCATCCCCAGGTTAACGCAGTGAGGAGCTCGTACCTTGATGGCATCGTTGGGAAGTGATGGAAAGAGGATGTGGAGCCTGGCTGGGGGCGGGTAACAGGACTGCGCCCTCAGGAATTCTGTCTGGCCCCTGGCTCCCTCTTCTCTGCTTCCTGTCTGCCAGAAGCGAGCAGCTTTCTCCTACCACACCCTCCCACCCCGACGGTTCTGCCTCGTCACGGGCTCAAGAACAGCACAGCTAACTAACGTGAGCTGAAGCCACAGGCCAATATAAACCTGCCCCCCTCTAAGTTGTCTTTCTCAGGCACACTGTCACAGTCACGAAGACTGACAGCACAGTCAGAATGCTATTTTCCAAAGCTGGCCACCATAGTATTCCCAATTCTGCGCGCCTGGCAGTGTGACCTTGCTGTTCCTGCCGGAAGAGGGGAGGCCAGTTTCTCTTGTCCTTGCGTCTGGGTCGCTGGTGTCAACACGGCAAGGCAGAAGTGACACCGCGCGCCTTCCCGCGGGGGCAGTGGAGCGCCGTGAGGAATCTGACAGCTCGGCGCCGCTGTGCCGTGGGGAAGTCCCCGTGCTGAGGCGGCCCGGGCTGAGCCTTGTGGGACGACAGCGGAGGGAAAGGGTCAGAATAGAGAGGTGCGTTTGGGGTGTGGAGGAGGCGCAAGGGGGCTCGTGTTTCAGGAGAAGGAACGACAAGGTCAAGAAGGTCGGGCAAGGGCGGCTGAGCCAGCTGGTAGCGCTGACAAATGGCTGAGCGCTAAGGCAAAGCTGAGAAAATTTGCTCAGGAATTGCTCATAAAAAAGCCAAAAAACCAAGGTTGATATCCAACTCTTTGGCCTTACCCACCTGTGTGTGTGTGTGTTTCTTATTTTCTGCTCTGTGATGGAAAGATACTGTTGAGAAAGTCAAAGGGCTGGCAGCTGCCCCTGGGGCTAAAGCGATCAAAGAGAAAGAAGAGCGGAGCCGATGGCGGAAGTGGGAAACACTTCTCAGAAGACTGACAGTGAGAGCAGCGCCACAGAGGCCTGAGGAACGGGGTAAATGGCCGGGGTCTGAGCTGAAAGTCATGGGCAGAAGTTGGTGAAAAATTGAGAAAACAGCGCATAAAGCTAAAAGTGAAGGCGCGAGTGTGTTGTCGCTTCCCCCTCGACCAGCAAGGAAGACTCGACCGCGAACTCTTCTTTCTGCTGTTTTATTCAGGATCCTTTGCTCGAGCAAAAACAAAAAAGCTCTCTTTCACAGGCCTCTCCCAGTATATATATACATAGTCATCAGCCAATGACTGAAGGACACGTGGCATTCTGGGATAGGCGGCTATACAGCGGAAGCGAACTGGCTGATCAGGCAATGCCTAAATATAGACTTGTTTTTCAGCGGATATAGACTTGTTTTTCAGTGGTTCAGACCACTTGACCTACTTCCTCAGCGCTATCTTTTGGGTGCGGTTGCCCTTTGGCTCTCCACAGTGTGTGGAAAGAGTGGGTTTGTCAGCATTGCGGTGAAAACGTGGTCTGGGATGGTTTGGTGGTCGGTGAAAGAGAACGGCCAGCTGACCGGAAAACAGCAGCGTGGCAGGCAGGCTCGCTCCGGGGAGTTCTGCAGCAACGCGTGCCTGCACTTGGACAGAAAGTGTCCCGCCAGGGTCTCTCGTGGTCAGACCAGTTGCTCTGGGATCTTGGGGTCAAAGATTCGGGCATTGGTATTTTTCCAGGCTCGCCATGTGACCTGGCACGTAGTTCGTGATGTTGGGGTGTGGCCCCTGATGTCTCCTTGGCCAAACTGGGGGAAACAGAAGCCTCACCAGACGCTGTGACCGGGAGCCCAGAGAGCCCCGTGGAACCCAGCTTCCGTCCCATGGGCGTCCTTGGGAGCTGGGCTTTCTGGGGTGTAGGGTACACGGGAACCTCGTGGGAGTCTTGGACGTGCACTGGGCTTCCCTTCCCCCCACCGGGAAGTGTGCCCTGTGTCAGGGTTGGGGGACCCGCCCCCACAGAGTTCCACAGCTCACTGCAGATTTACGCCTCGGACGTTTGGAAAGTGGGAATCGGATCAAGGCCACGGAGACTCGCCCCTCCCGAGGCCGTGGTGTTTCCGAGCGGTGGCGATGCGGTCCTCCGTGGCCTTCTCCCCACACTCTGTCCTGGCCCAGTGATGAGAACACCTCGGATTAGAGGCTCTTCCACCCCTCTGGCTCATCTTGACCAGAGATAGCTGCAGGCCCCTTCTTTCCAGATAGGGTCATTGTCAGCAAATCCAGGCTTAGGACTTGAACCTTCCTTCTCACCTCGAGGGACACCCAAGGCTGGTTTTCTGGAATGCCCAAAGCCAAGGAGCCGCCTCTGTCCCGCTGGCCGCTCTCCCCTTGGGGAAGGGCCCATGAGGATGTGGGGGGGCTGCAGCAGCCCCACAGCGTAAGACCTGGGGTGGCCCCCGCGGAGAGCGAAGCTCCGTACCCAGGTTAACTCGCTAAGTCTTACACGAGCTCACTCCCGGCCAAACTCCCCGCCCCCTGCGTGTCCTCACTAGGTTTGCAGGACGCAGAGATGGTGGCAGGAACCGATAGCACCCTTTCCATACAGCAGCGTCCCTGAAGGGTTCTGCTCAGAGCGGGAAAAGAAGTCCTTGGGCATCAAGACAGGAGACTCGAGTGTCAATCCAGAAGGGACAGGGACAGTTTCACCTCGGGCCTAGGGGCACCCCTGACCCCCAGTGTCCTGACCACACAGGCCGCGTCCTGTGCTCCCTTCTCCGATCCCAAGTCCCAGCCCAGACCCTCCAGAAGTGGAGGCCGCGTAAGAAACATCATGCTCGTGGGGCAGACAAGGGAGAAGCAGCCTGGACCAGGGACTGGCGTCTGCCACCCAACCCAGCAGCCCGGACTGAGACACACAGACGGAAGGAAGAGCGAGGTGGTCTTGTACACATATGCAGGATGCCCACAGCTTCCTGTTTGGTGAAATGATCACATAGTAATCTCGCTAATCTGGGACAGAATGGTTTACAAACTGAGTCTGAGTCCTCTGTGCAGCCCCGGAGAGGGTGAGTCTTTAGTTTACAGATGAGGAAACCCAGATTCTGAGAGGCCCAGGGTCACAACAGCACGGAAAGCATCTCAGATTTGGGACTTCGGCCCAGGTTCTGAGGCCACGAGCCTCTTCCTCTGACACTTTTCTGGTGGTTCTCTTCTGCAGTGTCCGCATTTGTGAGCCCCTCTGTCCACCTGCAGGCAGGTTTCCCCAGTGAAAGCTGTAAGCTCAGCAAAGGTGGCTTGGACAGGAGCGTGGGGGTTGGGGGAAGCTGGCACCATCCCCCCAGCAGGCAAGGCACAGTACAGGGAAGTGGTGGGGTGCAGTCGGCTCCCCTCCACCTGGATGGGGCAAGCATCTCAGGACGCACCTTCCAGGCCTTCGGGGCTGCCCTGCTGGCCCTGCATGTGGGTCATCTTCACAGCCTCCAGAAGGCAGTGCTGTTGCAGGGAGGCCCGCGATGGCACACGCAGGGGCCACAGACTCAGGGCCAATTAGCCGTGCTCTGGAGCCGCAGAGCGCCGGGGCAGCCGGTTGGCGGCTTAGGGGATCACGGGGTTTTTCTGGGGATACGGCTCCTCTCGACCCAGCGGTGGCTGCGCACCAGCCTCCAGAGCGGACAGAGGAGCTGGCAATGGTGCAGCCGGGAGAGAGAGACGGTCCCTGCAGCCACCTGCGGTGCCCAGCGGTCACACCCACCCAGACCTGAAGGCTCCAGAGAGGCTGCTTTCCAGGGAGCCCTGTGTGTTTTAGGGGCTGCGGACCAAGCAGGCATAAGCGATCTGTGTCTAAGGCACAAAGTGTCCCGCATGGCAGAATCATGCCCAGGTGGAAGCCGCCTTCCTGCGGGCGGCACCAGACCCTCAGGTCTGCTGCTTCCCCCGTGCCCTGTTCCTTCCCGGTCCCCTCCGAGGGCCCCGTCCACCTGCGCATGCGCCGTCCCCTCCCTCAGTAGAAGGAGAGGCCCTGATAGGTGAAGTCACCTGGGGGCTTGAACAGCGGGGGCGGGCTGCTGGCCTGGGAGCGGCACAGCCGCGCCTGCCGGAGCAGGTTCTTGAGGTGCCTGCGGAACTTGACCCCCACGAAGACGTAGAGCACCGGGTTGAAGCAGCACTGCGAGAAGGCCAGGCCGCGGGTGACCAGCAGCGCGAACTCCAGGTGCTGGTTGGCCTCGCAGCTCTGCAGGATGCCGAGCCTCACCAGCGTCTGCAGGAACAGGACGAAGTTGTAGGGGGCCCAGCTGAGGAAGTAGGTCACCACGATGGTGAGGATGAGCCAGACGGTCCGGGGCCGCTGCTTGGACCTGGAGCGGCACAGGGTCCTGAGGATCTGCACGTAGCAGAAGAGGATGGTCGCCATGGACAGCAGGAAGAGGATGTTGTGCTGGTAGACCGAGGCCAGCAGACCCCGCATCTCTGCGTAGCTGCACTGCGAGTCGATCACCTTGTGGAAGACGGCGTCGGGGACGGAGCACAGGACGCTGGCCGCCCACACGGCCGCGGTGAGCAGCAGGCGGAAGCGCAGGGTGTGGACGTGCAGCGTGGACAGCGGGCTCACCACCGCCAGGTAGCGGTGGACGGTCATGATGGTGAGGAAGAAGATGCTGCTGTAGAGGCTGACGGAGAAGAGCAGGTTGAGCGCCTTGCACAGAGCGTCGCCCAGCACCCAGCCCACGTGGTGCGCGGACACCCACACGGGCAGCAGGCAGGAGAACACCAGGTCCGACAGGCACAGGTTGAGGATGAAGAGGTTGGTGAGGGACTTCAGGGTCTCGTACTTCACCAGCACCAGCAGCACCAGGGGGTTGCCCACCAGGCTGAGCAGCAGCACCAGCGAGTACAGCACCGTGGTGGTGACGGTGGCCAGCGCAAAGGCCTCATTCTCGCACGCGAGGCTCCGAGGGTCGTAGTAATAGTCGGTGGGCTCTGGGGTCCCCCAGGACTCCATCTGGGCCGGCGGCGGCGGCGGCGACGCTGAGTGCATCTGCGATGACAGACGAGGGGCTAAAGGCTGTGCGGCAGGACTAGAGGTCACCGGGACCTGTGTCGCAAAAAAGCCAGGTCAGCCGGGCGTGGCGGCTCACGCCTGTAATCCCAGCACGCGGGAGGCAGAGGCAGGAGGATTGCTGAGTTCCAGGCTTGCCTGGGCTACAGAGTGAGCTCAGGGCCAGACTGAGCTACAAAGCGAGACCCTGTCTAAAGAAAAAAGCCAGGTATGGCAGCACACGCCGGAAATCCCAGTACTCTGGGAGGCTGAGGCAGGTAGACTGCAAATTGAAGCCCAGCCTGGGGACCTTGGTAAGACCCTGTTACAAAATTTATAAAGAAAAAGAGGGCTGGAGGGTTAGCTCAGTGGTTCCGGCGCCTGCCTCGCAAGCGCAAGGTCCTGAGTTCGATCCCCGGTAACCACATACAATGCTGGGTGTGGAGACTCACGCCCACTAGCAATCAATACCGCATACCACAGTGCCGGGCGTGGTGGCTCACGCCTGTTATCTCAGCACTCAGGAGGCAGAGGCAGGAGGACTGCTGAGTTCGAGGCTTGCCTGGTCTACATAGTGAGTTCAGAGCCAGCCTGAACTACAAAGCGAGACCCTGTCTCAAAAAGGGGAAAAAATAAAGGAAAAAGAAAAGGCTGGGGATGCAGCTTAGTGAAAAGGCCCTGCGTTTGATCGCCGGTACAAAACAGAACAAAAAAATGACCCATACGTCACCTGCCATTGGTGAACTTTTTAGTGTTTTATTTTGTTTTTTGTTGTTGCTGTTGTTGTTTTTGTACTGGGTAGATTAAACTCAGGATCTTCACACTGAGCTATGTCCCCAGCCCTTTAAAATTTTTTATTTTATTTTGAGACGGTCTTGCTAGGTCAGTGCGCTACTCAAGCTGAGCTTGAACTTGCGATCCTCCTGCCTCAGCCTGCAAGCAGCACTGATTTCCGCTGTGCTTGCGGACTGTGCCTGGAGCAGCCCAGGCCTGCCCTGTCTCCCAGGCCGTGTCTGAGAAAGGGCCGCTGAGGGCCAGTTCGGGGCCCACTGCTGTGCTTGTGGGGGGCGTTTCACCCTGAGAACCGAAGGTCCCGTCTGCCGGCGACTGACCATCTCAGGGACCTTATTCTGTGCAACAAATGTCCAGGGAGCATTTGCTGCACCCCCCCCCCCCGCGCCCCGCTTCCTTTTACCCTCCGGTCAGTGATAGAAATCCTCACGGCCGGATCGCGGAACGTGCCGTGTCCCGGAACAGCCTGGGAGACGTGCGTGGGCGAGGACACAGAGCGCCCTCACCCCGAGGCTGCAGGGGCGCAGAGGCGCCCGAGACCAGATCCTGGCGGTGCGGAGCTGCTCTCGGGCGGGGCTTGGGTCAGCCGGTCTCACAGACGCCGGCACCGAAGACGCCCGAGGTCGCGTGGAAGGGCGGAGGAGAAGGGCCCGGGACTCCCCGAGGCGCACCCACCGCCCCTGCGCAAGGGCGGGGCTGCCAGGCAGTGTGAGGCCTTGGGATCAGTCACCGCCAGCGGCAAAGGCAACAGCAGGAGGTCAGGGACAGAGAGGGAGGAAGGAGCTGGGGGCCCGGTCTCCGAGGAGGTGGCAGACGGAGGAGGGTGGAGGCTCGGAGAGGGGCAGGGGTCCCATCGCCCACCCTGTGCCGGGCACCGTGCGGGCTCCGCACACATCGCGTGTGCCTGGTACCCAGGACCGGGTTACTGAGTGTGTAGCAGGCAGCAGAACTGGGCTTCAGCCTTGGGGATGGCTGGTTACGCTCCTGTGCAGCCGAGCAGAGACCCGAGCTCTGGGGCCAGTGAGGCGGGCGCTGAGCTACCAAAGCAAGGCATCGTCGCCGGTTTTATGGTGCTGAGTTAAGGCAGGGCCTGGGGGGCGAGCTCGTAGGTGACACGTCGCTCTGCCTCGCCGCAGATGGTCAGGTTGCAGACAGTCACGGGAAACGCGGGAGGGAGGGAAGCACACGGAAAGGCGGCCGCGCCCGGCGACCCTGAGAGCCCGGCGGCCGAGGGGCTGAGGTCGCCCTGCTGCTCTCTTCCGCACAGGCGGCTGGGACTGCAGCCTGCCAGGTTCGCGCCGGCTCCGACGCAGCAGCCACGGCCGAATCTCCTCCAGACAGCGGAGCAGAGCCGCGTTGCACTCAGCACGTGAGAGACGGCAAAACCCAGCTCTGTGCAAACCAGAGGACAGCCGGGGAACCAACCCTGGAGGAGCCGCGTGTGGCGATTTCAAAGATTAAAATGAACCCATCGTAACTGTGCAAGACAAAAATGAAAACAGGCAGGCATGGCGGTGCACATCTAAAATCCTAGGCTTCAGGGAGGCTGAGGCAGGAGGATCATAAACTGAAGCCCAGCATGAACAACTCAGTGACTTAGTGAGACCCTGTCTCAACATAATAATTTTTTTTTTCAAAAAGGGTTAGGAGTGCAAGTCGTGGCAAAGGCCTTGAGATCAATCCTTAGTAAAACGCACACACACACACATACGCACACACACATGCATGCACACACGCACACGTGTCCAAAGAGAATAACAAAACATGTTCATAATGAGTGGAATGATAAGAAATCTCAGTAAAGAAAAACAAATTTACAAAGGACACAAAGGAATTAGAAATCAGTGGTGCTGAACCTTACACTTGGGTTTCCCTCCGCCTGTCTCGCTCCTCCTCCGGTCTCTGTAACCTCAGCAACCGCTGAGTGAATTTTTCTTTCTGGGCCAGGACACAATTTGGAATGAGAAACGCGCGCTCAAAGTGTACAACCAGCACCAATAAGCCTTTGCCAAAATGCTTGTCATCAAGTAAACCCCTCTACATCCTTTACCAAAAGAAAAGGAAAAAGAATTCAAAGTGTTCCTGGAACTCCGAGTATTGCCCCCAGGCCCCGTTCTGTAGGAAACAGCACAGACGCTCCCGGAAGCCCTGGGTGAAGCCAGACTTCGGCTCAGCAACCCACAAACTTTCTAGCCCACCACAGCTCAGGAACCTGGCAGAGGACCTTAAAATGAGGTGTGAAGACATGTTTACCTGTCTCTGTAGGGGGCTCACCTGGATCGACAGCTCTTCGCAGGAGCCCTGCGGCCTCCGTCTCGGGAGATGGGTTTACTTCCGCCTTTGGTCTGTCCACCCAGTGGCCCCAGAGCCCCAGGGAGACACAAGTGATCTGTGAGGGCGAAGTTGCTTTCTATTCCTAATTTGTCAAATTTTTTTTAATCAGAGAAGGGTGTTCCATTTTTGTTAAACGCTTTTCCTGTGTCTCTGGAGTCTCCCTGTGTGGAGGTACTGAAGGCTTTTTTTTTTGCTTTGTTTTGAGACAGGTAGTTTGGGCTGGCCCTGAGATCATTATGTAGCCCAGACAACCTCAAACTCAGCAGTCCTCCTGCCTCTGCCTCCCAAATGCTGGGATTATAGGTGTGAGCCGCCACACCCAGCACTGTGGTTTGTGGTACTGTTTGCTGGTGGGCATGAGTCACCATGCCCAGTATTGTTGTATGTGACTACCAGGGGTCGAATTTGGGAATTTGGGAACCACTGAGCTAATCCTCTGGCCCCCACAGACTTTTCATATTCCCTTGCTACGGAAGGACATCTTGGTTGCTCCCATTTCTTGACAGTTATGAAAATACTTGGTGTGCTGTGGGCATGCGCACAAATGCTATACATAATGGGGGATTTTGCACACTATGCATAGTGGCATGAGATTTTTGTTCGGACGTAAGTACTGAGCACAAATGAGTAGAAAACTCCAAGTATGACTGGTGGATTACATGACAAGACTGTTTAGCTGTGGCCCAAACTGCCGCGCTGTCTTCCAAGAAGGTAGATGGTTTTGTGTTCCACCCACACCCACCCTGCCAGTCATGCGGAAAAAAACCCTCTTGTATGTGTATACAGCTAGGTCATGGTTTTATCTTACAACTCTATAAGGATATGTGCTATTGAGAATTCTGCACATGTTTGCCACAATCTATGTGTCATCTATGGTAAGGTGTCTGTTGAGAATTTTGCCCAGTTTCCAAATCCAGTTGTTTGTTTTTCTTTGTTCCTTCTAAGAGGGTTTCATTATACATTTCAGATAAAAGTCCTTTATCAGATATGCTTTTTACGGGTACTTTTGTCTAGTATATGACTTATCTTGCTCATTGTCTCAGCAGTGTTTCTAATTTTAATGGAGTCCAACTTGTTATTTTTAAATTTTTAGCATGGGATCTATAAATTCATTTAAAAATCCAAGGTCATCTTGATTTTTTCCCTACACTGTCTGTTCAGGGATCTACAGTTTTGCTTCTAGATTTAAAGTCCACAGTGAATTAGTTTTTGTGAAAAATATAAGATCTATATCCAGATTCTTTCTGTGTGAGAGTACGAGTCTCCCAGCATCACTTGCTAGAAAGATTGTCCTTTACTCATTCATTCGTTTCTACCTCTTTATCACAACTCAGTGGGTTTGGCCAGGGATGTGGCTCAATGGTTCTGCGCCTGCCTGGAAAGCTCAAGGTCCCAAATTTGATCCCCGGTGATACCACCCCCCATCAACTGATTTAATTAGCACGGGCTTATTTCTGGGCTCCCATCAGTTTTTCTGGGCCAGCCTGAACTACAAAGCGAGACCCTGTCTCAAAAAAAATAAAATAAAATAATAATAATAATAATAATAAAGATCTGGCTTCTCATTACTTAGCATTCATTATATTAGCTCTTGGGTTTTTTTTTTTTTTTTTTTTTTTTGAGACAGGGTCTCACTTTGTAGCTCAGGCTGGCCCTGAGCTCACTATGTAGCCCAGGCAAGCCTCGAACTCAGCAATCCTCCTGTCTCTGCCTCCCAAGTGCTGGGATGACAGGTGTGAGCCACCTCGCCTGGTACTGTGGTATGCGGTATTGATGGCTGGTGGGTGTGAGTCACCACGCCCAGCATTATATGTGGTTACTGGGATCAAACTCAGGGCCTTATGCTTGCGAGGCAGGCGCTGGAACCACTGAGCTAAATCTCCGGCCCGCTCTTGGGTTTTTGTGCTTTTTTAAAAAATCAAATTGAGGAAGCTTTAATACATTCCAAGTTTTTTGTTTTTTCTTCCATAAATGAGCATTGATCTTGCAGAGTGACTTTCTGCATCTATTGAGATGATCATCACTTCCTGGTGTGGTGCATTACTTCAACTGATGTGCAAATTTTGAACCAGTTTCCCATAATTGGAATATGTCCCATTGGTCATGAATATAATTTTGAGATTTTGTTTGATACCATTTTTGAGGCATTTCACGTTCATGTTTGGGAGGTTTGCGCCTATACTATTCCTTTCTTATAATGTCGTTATGTGAGTCAGCAGTAGGATAATGCTGGCCTCATAGGTGAGTTGTAAGTGTTATTCATACTTTCCTTTATTGGAAGAGTTTGTAGAGAATTGGGACCATTTCTTTCATAAATTTTATCTGTGAAAACATTTGAGTCTATTGCTATTAATTACTGATTCAATTTAAAAAACAGATATAAAGTATTCAAATTACCTATTTATGGTAGGGAAGGTTTTGGTAATTTATATTTTTCAAGAAATTGACCCATTTAATCTGTTATGAAATTAGTAGCACTGAGTTTTTATAATATTTATTGATTATCCTTCTAAAATCCACAAGTTCAGTAATGAGGTTCCTCTTTCATTTCCAGTATGAGTGATTTGATTCTTTTTTTTCCTTCGATGGCCATGCTAGAGGTTTATCAGTTTCATTAATGTTCATAAAACCAGGTTTTAGTTTTATATACTTACCTTCAACCTCTTTTTTTTATCTCACTGACAACTTGGAGAATGTGAGAAAATATTTACAAAGTGTATCTGTATGATAAGGAATCAATACCCAGAATATATAAAAACCCTATAACTCAACAGCAATGGAACAACCAACCCAGTTAAAAATAGACAAAGAAGGGCCGGAGGATTAGCTCAGTGGTTCTGGCGCCTGCCTCACAAGCGCAAGGTCCTGAGTTCGATCCCCAGTAACCACAGAAAATGCTGGGCGTGGAGACTCACGCCTGTAATCCCAGCACTCGGGAGGCAGAGGCAGGAGGATTGCTGAGTTCAAGGCTTGCCTGGGCTACATAGTGAGCTCAGAGCCAGCCCGAACTACATAAGCGAGACCCTGTCTCAAAAAAAAAAAAAAAATAGACAAAGAAAAAAATTTTTAACTAAGTGGGCAAAAGGCTTCAGAAAACTTTTCTAAAGACATAAAACAGTTAATAAGCTCATGAAAGGGTAATTAGCGTAACTAGTCACTGGAGTAGAGCGAGATGCCGCTTCACACCCACTAGGGTGGCTACTACAACAGAGAAAACAAGTGCTGGGTGCGGTGTGGAGGGGTCAGGTGCTCACGCAAACACGGTGGCTTTCCCTCGGGAGCCATCATGAGGCTCCACCCGTAGACAGAGCCACATCAGCGTGGGATCCTCACGAGCTCGCGTCATCCCCACCCTCTGAGACTCCTATAAATGAACCCAGTACACAGTGGCAGAAGTTGGGCTCCTGGGTCTCATCGGCCCAGAGCAGCGCGGATCAGGACCAAGCTCCGCTTCTTCTCTAAGTCTCATTTCTGTCTACATATTAATTCGCCTTGTGCTGTCCGTCAGGCTCGCAGGAGACTCGGTCTTAACTTCAGGGGCTCTAGTTTCGGCCCCTGCCCTGTTCCCTACGACTCCCCCTCTTCCCTCCCAGTCGGAGAGGATGCCCGTTGTCTCCTTCCGTTGCCTCTGGTTTGGCTGGACTTCCCCGGGCTCTGCTGAATACAAGTCCCCTGAGTCACACTCTTAACTTATCTGATTCTAAGAGGAAAGTTTCCAGTCTCTTATCACTGGGTGTAACGTTAGCTCATCGTTTTTCATAGATGGCCTTTTTCATGTTGTGGAATTTACCTTCTATTCCCAGTTTGTTAAAGTTTTTTTTTAAAACATTAAATGACATTTTATTGTGTCGACTTTGTTCTCCGCATCATTTGAACTGGTTTTGCGGGGTTCCATGGTTGTTTCAGGTAAACTAATCTACTGTTTGATGTGGTAGGTTGCCCATGGCTTCGACTTTCCTATTGACCTGAGAGAGGAAGCTGATTATTAGTTAGTTTCAGCCTCCCTCACTCCCTCTCTCTTTTTCTCTTTACTGCTGGGGACTGAAACTCCAGGCCTTCTTCCCACTGAGCCTTTCCCTTTTTCCCAGGCCTTAAAAAAAGTTTATTATTTATTCTGAGGCATAATCTCCCTAAGACAGAAAGTTGTTCAAGCTGGGCTTGAGCTTGAGATCTTCCTGCCTCAGGCTCCCAGAGTGTTGGAATTACAGATATGCACCACCACGTCCAGTTTATTCAGCTGTTTTCTTATTGCGAAAGTGGAGTGATGTCTCCCAAGGTATTTACATGTTGGAGCTGAAATTGGAGTGCTTCCATAACTAGCAATTTACCTTATTATATTTTTCCAGATGTTTTCTACACTTGTGTAAAACTTTTACATTTTTATGTATTCAAATACAAAGAACCACAAAATTTTTATTATAAAATAGGATTATTCTATGCACAATGATCCATCCTTTTTTTTTTTTAATTTACACCAAATAGTATGGACATCTTTCCATTTCTTTTTTCCTTTTTTTGAGACAGGGTCTCACTTTGTAGTTCAGTCTGGCCCTGAGCTCACTATGTAGCCTGGGCAAGCCTCGAACTCAGCAATCCTCCTGTCTCTGCCTCCTGAGTGCTGGGATGACGGGTGTGAGCCACCACGCCTGGCATTGTGATGTGTGGAGGCAGAGATCGAACTTGGGACCTTGGGCTTTCAAGGCAGATGCTGAAACCACCGAGCTAACTCCCCAGCTCCATTTCATTCTAAGAGCTGAAAAGTATTGCGCTGTCCTGGGGTCCTATACTTGACCCATTTCTCTGTTGCTAAACATCCAGTTCGCCCCTCATTTTTAAAACTCCCACAGTGCTCCTGGGAACATCTATGTGTATATATCTCCGAAGTGCTGGTGTTGGTATTTCTATGGATAGACGTCTAGCAGTTGAGGATAAACAGGTCATAGGATATGTGAATTTTACATTTTTGTAAATATAGCCAGATTGCCCCTTGAAATGATTATGTTTATTTACACTTCCTCAACTGTGTACAAGAGTTCCCTTTTCCAGGTATGTGTTCAAAATCAGATGTTATTAACACTTAAAGTACTGGTCAGTCTGAAAGGAAACTAGGAGTATCACATTGTTTTGATTAAAATTTTATATTATTTTGAGGTTGTCATTTTCCCTGCAAACTTATTGGGCAATTGTGTGTGTGTGTGTGTGTGTGTGTGTGTGCGTGCATGTGTGTGTGCATGTGCGTGTGTGTTCAGTTACTCTCTGCCAACGTGACACTGTGAAGGCTCAAACAGCAAGTGTTTAGCAGATGTTTATTCTCTAAATTTGATGATGCAGTCTGAAACTAAGGTTTTTATAATTCCTCATACGTGGTTTCAATCTGAAAAATATTCATATTCTTGCCTTAAATGAAAGTTCTAGAAGCTTGTGTAGGCTGGACAAAGGTGTGACTAAGTTCAAGCCTAAGGCAGACTGTGCGTGCAGCAGTGGACAGAACCCCCGGCATCAGACTTAGGGTCTCCACCCTGCTGCGGGCAAGTGAGATTCAGTGTGGAGACAAGGCCTCAGAAGCCTTGGGCCCCAGCACGAGCCTGGGGCCTTCAGCAGGAAGTAACCAGCCTTGGGGGTAGGAACAGCCCTGTGCTCTTCAACATCTCACGGTCTGAGGGAGCCAGCCAGCTCCGGGAGGCTTGGCTGAGCCTCAGCCCCACACTGACGGGACCAGCTATGGGCTTAGTGTCACCTCAGAGGTGCCACAGCCTTGAGAGTCCTCGGGGTGACGCCCTGGCCTGGCTGTGCGGTGACACCCTAGAGGCCCGGAGCGTCTGCCGTGGAAGGGTCAGCGGGGAAAGTCCCCTGCCGGCTGATGCCAACAGCCGAGACCCTTTAGACACCTCAGTCGCCAGCTGTCCGCGAGTGACAGGAGGGCGGACACGGGCTGAGACCCGGATGTGAGTGTTCAGGCCCTGTAGTCTGGACTTTGGGGTACAGTGTTTTCACTGGCAGTGTTCAGCGGGGGAGCATTAGGGCCTTCTGGTTATACCAGACTCCGGGGCAGAGTCACAGCTCCGAGACTCATGGAAGCATGTGGCTCTGAGAAGGGAGAAGGTCACTGTGGCCCTGGAGCCTCTGAGTGGTTTTGGGAATTTAATATTGCATAGGTAATAAAGTCACAAGGACAGTGTGGAATCATTCATCAAAATCAATGACCCAAATTAAAAAAAATAGGAACTCAGGAAGTAACTGAGTCACCGTACTGATAATATACAAGTAAATAAAAAGGCTCTGTCTATAGTAGGGTCAGAAGTTAGCAGACGAATGTGGAGTTGGAAAACCCTTGGGCCTCCATCTTTGGGGAAATGATCAAAGAAGCTAAATTTAGGGCATGGAAGGTGGGTGAGAGGAAGGTGTCTGTATGGTTTTACAGTGTTTATTGGTTCCAAAAGTAGTATTAACTATTATTGCAAAGATGAAGTGTGATGTCCTCCGAGATGCACAAGGCGTGTTTTGTACAGCGCGCCAGCCGAGGATACCTCCCGAGAGCGGGGACGGTGAGAGTCCCCAACATGAATGTTCTCGCAGAAAGGGAAGAAGTGGCCAGGCAGGGGATTTAGCTCAGGGTTCCAGTGCTTGGCTCGCAAGGGCAAGGTCCCGAGTTCAGTCCCTGGTACCAGGGGGCAGAAGCGGGAGACACTCTAGTCTTTGGCAATATCGACGTCAAAACAAACACAGCAACTACTTTGGAAGGCTGAGGACGCAGAGAACGCAGCGCATGGGCCACGCCGGGTCCTGCTCCTGGGAAGTGTCAGGAAGAACGTGACTGGTCTGGGGAACCCACGCTCGACAGCGGGAGAGACGATGGCATTATGGTGGCACCGAGGTAACGGAAGCTTGGGATGGCACTGGTAAAACCTTCCAGGAAGTGTCAGTGTTTGTGGAAGAGAAAATTTCTATCCTTACAAGGTTTACCCTGAAGTATTTAGGGATAAGAAGCGGTGTGGGCCGGGTCCCCCCACCCACGGGCCCTGTCCCAGCATGCTGCCTTCTCTCCCCGTCTGTGCTTATATCTTGTAAGGAATTCTCTAAGACCAGGGGCAGGGAAGAGAAAACCTTGTGTCTGGCTCACAGAAGATACACAAGCATCACCTACAAGTGTCAGCTGTGGCAAGATGGCTCCTCCCTGGGCCTCCAGGAAGGGCGGTGGTGAGGACATCCCCCGGGGGCCAGAACCTTGGCCACTGTACCTGGTTGTTCATTGTGGTTGGAGGAGAAATGGGTTCAGACTCTCCACCTTATTATTTATAGGCAGCCTGAGTCCAGTCCCAGAAATCTCTGTGCCCCCAAATTTGCTGATTGATTTCTGAAAGGAAACCTTAGTTCCTGATTTCCAGGTTGGACTTTCACTGTTACTTGTATATACCAAACAGCACACACAGGCCATTTCCCACTTCTAGCAAAAAGAGGAAGGGATTCCTGGTTCCTTTTCACTTCTACTTCTCCAGAGTATGAATGCACATGACTAATCTCTCCACCAAGGTTGATTTGCTTTTCTTTTATTGAACGTGTGTACATTGCTCAGGGTTCCTGCTGTGGGGACCAAATGCCCAACACCCACAACTTCCAGGGGAAAGGGAATATTAGGCTCATGGTTTCAGAGGGTTCAATCCATGGTGGGCTGGCTGGCTCTGAAGCAGAATCATGGTGGAAGGCCCAGAAGACAGTGCTCTGCAGTCAGAGCACTGCTCCCTCTTGCCCAGCCAGCACGGAGAAAACCAGATTCCACCCACCCAGATTCCTGCTGGAGCATTCTGAGACTTCTTGCTGCTAAGCCAGCTAGGGCCGCTTGGGCAGGTCTCTCTCAGTTACCTCATCACCTCGTGTGACACACAAGTCTGCCGTGTTGGTGTGGCCTGGTGGAGCCCATGTTGCTGGCCTTCTCTGCTGAGGGCTGGACATAGGACCAGCCTGTCCACCAGGTCAACAGCCCTGTGGAGCTTCTGATGATGCCACACAGACCAAAATTACCCAGACAAAAGCTGCCTAGTTCCCAAGTCACGCAGTCACGAGACGTTATGAAATGATTTTTCTTTTCAAGCCTCCTCATGCCAGGGTGCCCTGTTACACAGCACTGGAGAAAACAGGTAACAGTGGTCAGGGGGAAATCCCCACCCTGTGTTTCCATCCCCAGCCATTTGCCCCTCAGACCCCCAGGCCTCTCTGGCTTCTTCCCTTTGATGTGGTCAGGAGAGAGGTCCCTGCGCTCCCTTCGCTCCAGTCCGCAGCCCTGAAGGGAACCCCACCCTGCCTGTGCTAAACTCTTACAGCTGTTTGTTCTGGGCGCCTGGGTGACAGCAAACACACACACACACACACACACACACGCCTTTTCCTGTGAAGGCTGCCCCTCCCCCTGCACGGTGCAGGCAGAGACCTCAGCCTGCACAGCGAGGGACACAGGGCTGCCCGGCTGTCCCGGCCCTACCCTAGCCTTGCTGTCCAGGTGAGGCCTGGACTGGGTAGACAGCTGCTGGGGCCACCAGGCCTGCTGGAGGCGCTTGGCAAGAGTCCTCGATTCTGGGGTGGATGCCAAATGTTTGTGGAGGTTGCCGTGGCACCCCTTGGAGACGAAGCAGCTTGAGAAGCCGGGCCTGGGCCCCTGAGGGGGTGGGAACCGGGGTCCTGGAGAATGTAGGTGGCATTGGAAAATGTGGCGAATGTTTATACTTTAAAACTTTGTTACAATTAAAAGCACAGTGGCAGGGAAGCCCCGGCTTTGCCCACTTATCACATCATCTCAGCCACTACCCGCAGCAGCTCTGGCGTCCTCTTCCTGAGTGTCTTTGAGA
>PVIC010000837.1:21334-106617 GCA_004025085.1 Thryonomys swinderianus | reverse complement strand
CCATAAATACAGTTTTTAAATTTCGTTTTGTTTTTTGATATAGAGTCTTGCTATATAGTTGAGGCTGGCCCTGAACTTACTCTGCACCCTTGGCTGGTCTCGAACTTGCCAATATCCTTCTACCTCAGCCTCCTGAGTTCTAGGAATATGTATAATTTTAAATCTTTTAATAATTTATTGTCATGAAATATGAGAGAGCTCAACACTTGTATTTATTTCCTTTGCGCAAGTACCCCAGAACGCCTGGAAATATACTTCTTCCTGTGATCCTTGCACCACTGACAGTGTGTCATCATATTGCAGCCGTTCCCTTTGGCTGTCAGTTTCATTACCTGATTTCAGTGCCCTTCAGAAAACCATCATACTTTATTGATCGGAAAATCAGCACATGTTGGAATAATAAAGAACAGGAATATTTCTGGTAGAAAATTGTATAAAGCTAGGGTTTGAAAGATAATCAGTATGAATAGATAAGAATGATATACTTTAACGCTTTCCAAAAATGTCTAAGAAAAAAACTCCAGGATATTTTATTACAATAATTAGTCTTATTTCTGCATTTTCTTCCCTTCCTGCCATATTTTTTCTTTTTTCCAGGAGCATGGCCTGTTCTCATTGATGACTTTGTGGAATTTGCACGCCCTCAAATTGCTGGGACAAAAAGTACAACAGTGTAGCACTAAAAGAACCTTCTAGAATGTACATAGTCTGTACAATAAATACACCGGAAAATTGCACAGTCAAATTCTGCTGGCTGGACTGAACTGAAGATCAATCCTCACTATTCAGACTGAGGGTTGAGACAAAACTTTAAGGATACATTTTGGACCATATCATATTTCATTCTTCTAATGGTGGTTTGGGCTTGTCTTCTAGTCTGGGCCGCTCTAAACATTTATAATTCCAACGTTGTGGATTTCATCTTACTATCTGTGGGCCATCCTAGTTTATTCTCCCATAAGTCTTAGAAGCTTTATGGTGATTCTTTTGAGGTTTCCATTCTTGCATAAAGCACAATGCTGTCTTCATCAGAAAACAGTTTGGCATAAGAATTAAACAAAATGAACATCACAAACAATTTATAAAAACTTCTTAAATATATGCTTTGGGCTAGTTGCAAAGACTATGCTGATAGCACTTCCAATGAGAGTGATATATTTAAGTGTATGGGATCTGAAATGGTGTTTTGGTTTGGGGGATTTTTTTTTCCTGGCAAATCACATGTATTGATGTAAGTAGACTATCTGATGAGAGAAATGTCAAAACACCCATTGTGAAAAATTTTTAGGGTAATTTGGTGCCTACCTGAAAAATTTATTGTGTTTTACACTCAATTTTTAAAAGGTTCCACAGAAATAGTCTGCATTCACCAATGTTTATATGTAATGGTCCTACAGGGAGCTTTTATTTAGCAGATGTCTGCGTGATGTTAGATTCTACTTGTCTACATTATGCACCACACAATTGGATTTCATTATGCTTTCTAAATGCTCATAAGCCTATCAGATAAGTTAAACTATTTAATTTGTTTTGAATGTTTTGAATTGCTCTACAATATACAGTATCCTAAATTTAGGCATGAGGGTTTATTTTTTGTTTTTTTTTTCTTCCTTTTTGGTCATTACGTTATGGAACACAAATGAAATTCTCTTAATTTATAAAAGGATAGTATGAATTAAATTTTGGAAATGGTTGTGATGAGCCATGAAGTTCAATCTATATAATATAGGTACTGCTCTTTCAGACAAGTAGTCCATTTTTGATGACTTCTTATTTTGTTGAAATTGCTTTAACTGCTAATCACTGTGGTTGCCAAATATTTACTTGAGAAGTGGAGATTTTCAGACAAGCATATACTTGATGAAAAATACCAATCTGGTTTCTATTTTTGTAAATTATTTAGTCTCTTTACTGTTTTTGTTTCACTCATATTAACTCCATTTTCACATCAAAGCAGAGTGCTGTCTTACGTGGAACTCCTCCCTTGTTCTTTTGGTTACAAGACCCGCACACAGCTTTCTTGCCTAAATTACTCACTTGTGTCTCCTGTCCTGTGAAGAAGGGGTAATTGCTTTCTTAAACATTTCTGTAAGGCAGGTTGAAAATGCTGAACTTGAAGTTTTGAATGACGATGGTCTACTAGGCACAGGTCGCGCCTGGTATGTCCGGGCGCTCTCTAGGGCCTGTTGTTGATATCCATCAAGGAATGTACTTCACAATAGCAGCACATTTGATGTAGATGCAGAAGTGATTTCAAGAAACAATGACTTATTAAAATTGCTTTTTATTTACATAATTTTGAAATTGATGAGATATTTTATTAATATTTCAGTCGACTTTTAATTCAAGAGTATAATTTTACCAAAAGAAAAATTCAGGTTTATTAAAATTCAGGTTATTGGAATTAGTTATTAAAAGAAAAAAGGGAGAAGAATCCTGATGTTTTCAGTGTTTCCTGATTTCATTTTTGTAAATATATAGAAGAATTTCAATTATGAAGAAAAACTTTAAAGATAAAAATACATGTACTTTTATTTCCTGTCTTGAAGATTTTTAGTTACTGTATTATTTTCAGATTTTTTCAAGTATGCTGTGTTTGGAAATGAATTTTTTCCCCCAGTATAAATTGTTTTCATAAGAATTTGGTAGTGGTTATGGCCTAGTGCCTTGGGTTTTACAGATTTTTCTTTTAAATGCAAGACCTTTTCAACAAAATAGTGTTTGTCATCAGTTTGGTACTAAACATTTATAATTACTGTGTAATTATAAACAAAAATACATAAAGCTTTGAATATAATTATGTAGCATAAAAGTTAAGGTTGTTCACTATGATGGCACCTCAGAATTAAACAAAGCTATTACTAGGGCTGAAAAGAGAACTGATTGAATGTGTTGTGATTATTATAAAGATAAATGTCTGGTACAGGGAATATTTTGTACTAAAAATGCTTACACATGGCTAGGGTGTGTGTGTACATGTGTGTGTGTGTGTAAGACTATGCGAGTATGTGAGAGGAAAGCACACACACACACACACACACAGGTTAAATTGCTGTGATTCCTGAGAGTTCAGTCTCATTCCGGTCAGCTCCCTGTGCTGATTCTTTGTTCCAGGTTGTGCTGAATGGCAGAACAGGTATACATCTTAAATGTAATGCTTTTTAAACAGTAATATGTAAAATGAGAAGCGACCACATATAAAAATACTTGAGAACAAGGTTCTCTTCCGTGAATATCAATCATCTACATATCTCTGTAAGTTCAGTTGTGTTCCTTACACTTCCTGTCATCCAACAGAGGCAATAAAAGCTTCAGTGAAATTGCCACGACTAAATCTTTTCACATATTATTTTAGTGTGCTAACTTTCAAAAAGACATACGTGAAAACTTTTCCAGAAGGAACAATTATTCATGGAAAGAACATTGTAATGCTGTTTTTTTTTTTAATGGAGAAAAGCTATGCCGAGTCTTTTTTCTTACATTTAAATAGTTTACGCCTACACTGGGTTGCTATATTCAGTTGACACCACTGTTGTTGCTAATATGGCATTTGAAGTGTGTGTCTAACCTTTCATAAGAGAAAGTAAATTCTTCTAAAACATGGGAAATTACAGAATCTCTTCTCTGGGGAATTTTTGAGCAAGTTATGCCCTTTCTCCCCTTAGTTTTAAGTGTTTATTATTATTTTTTGGTGGTTCTTTTTGTTGTTTTTTGAGACAAGGTCTCTGTGTAGTCCAGGCTGGCCTTGAACTTGGGGTGAAGCTCCTTCTAATTGCTACAGATATACCACCATGCCTGGGTCAAGTGAGGTGTTATTTTTAAAAACTTTGATGATAATAAAATTTAGTAGTAGCAAGTTTAATGAGCACTTTAGATTTTCAGCATGTTACTGTTAAGTTTATGTATTGTACATGTATAGTTTTACATGTCAGTAACAAGAAAATTAACTTAGTGAAAGAATTTTAGAAAAAAGGAAAGTGGAATTGGGGAAACTTACAGTTCACAAACTATGCCTTTATGAGAGACCCAACTTTCTTAGGAAAAATTAATTTATGTAGTTCTCAATGTGGTACCTATTAAATAGGACATCATTTTCTAATACTTAAGCAGTTTTCTTTACCTTACACATTTAGCAAAATATTTATATTGAGTACCTGAATGTTTTTTATAAGATTTCATCAACTGACTTTTTTTTTCTTTTGCGGTACTTGGGATAGAACTCAGGCCCTTGTATTTACAAGGTAGGTATGGTACCACTTTTAGCTAAATCCCCAGCCCCCCAATTTCACCAAATTTGGTAATGTAATCATAAAACGTTTTTAAATGTGAGCTACTTAACATACCCTAATAACTAGAATACAAAAGTTGAATTGTAATTTCTGTATAAGGTGATAAAGGGTTTAAATTATGGCTAATTACTTGATTATAAATAAGTATGTTTCTCAACTTTTTGCAACCTCTGGTTTTGCAGTTATACCACTGATTTTTATTTTATAGAAATGTAGTAAAGGGCCAGAGATTCAGCTCAGTGGTTCTGGCACCTGCCTAGCAAGTGCAAGGGCCTGAGTTCAATCCCTGGTCACCACATATAACAATACGAGGCATGGTGACTCACGCCCACCAGCAAATCAGTACCACACACCACAATACTGGGCGTGGTGGCTCACGGTTGTAATCCCAGTACTCAAAGAAAGAAATGTGAAATTATTTAGCATGATTTTAGTTTTGATTTCTCAGGGGAAGAAAGATTTATACTTAATTGTGATAAATTTCAAAATTCCTAAAAGGAAACCCCCCCCTTTTTTTTTAGTTTTTCGAGACAGGGTCTCACTTTCTAGTTCTGCCTGGCCCTGAACACAACTAGGTATCCCAGACTAGCCTCAAACTCCCAGCAATCCTCCTGCTTGTGCCTCTCGAGTGCTGAGATTACAGCCGTGACCCACCATGCCCAGCCCTCCTTTTTTTTTCTGGTTTAGCCTTATTGCCATTTTGGTTGACTATTTGCTTTTTTTGTACCTGATTCTGGAGACAGCAGTTTTGTTTTGAGACAGGGTCTCACTCTGTAGTTCAGGCTGGTCCTGAGCTCACTATGTAGCCCAGGCAAGCCTCAACTCAGCAATTCTCCTGCCTCTGCCTCCCGAGTGCTGGAATTATAGGCGTGAGCCAGCAAACCTGGCATTTGTATTATGTGGTACTGATTGCTGGTGGGAGTGAGCCACCGTGCCCGGTATTGCTGTATGTGGTTACTGGGAATCGAACCAGGGGCCTTGAGCTTGCTAGGCAGGCGCTGGAACCACTGAGCTAAATCTCCGGCCCTTTTAAAATTTTTATTTATTTTAATTTTAATTAAAAATTTTTTGAGCAGTTTCTTTAAAACTCAGGTTTTTCGGCATTCTTGCAGTCTTGTTGTCTTTACTACTTGTTGGTAAAGTAGCATTTCCTGCTGACCGGCTCGTTTATGTGACTACTTTCTGCTGAGCTTTTTATTTATAATTTTATTGATTGATATTGTTGATTTATTGATAATGTGGATTTTGATTTCTCTTTGATTGATTTTATTTTTTTTTAATATATGAGCTGGTACTCAGATTAAATCTGTAATGGTAGGTATTCATGAGGTTGGGGCAGAAGAACTGATTGCAAGTTCAAGACTAGCTTGGGCAATTTAGTGAGACTCCGACTCAGAAGTCAGAAGGGTTAAGAGTGTCATTAAGTGGTGGAGGGCTTGGCCAGGTCCTTGGCCAGATCTATACACACACAGGAATAAGTCATACATAAGGAAAGTATGATAAAAAGTCTACAGCCTTTGTAGCAAATAGAATACCCAAAAACCAGTGTTTGTCTTTATGGCACTTTAAAGGAAGTTATATAGAGGGAGTCTTTTTGTAGCAACCTTTTTTCTTTTTTTTTTAGTTTTTTGAGAGAGGGTCTTGCTTTGTAGTTCAGGCTCTAACTCAGCAATCCTCCTGCCTCTGCCTCCTGAGTGCTGTGGTAAGCTACCACACACACCCAGCTTGCAAGTGGTTTTTTAAAATGGAGATGTTAGAAGTATTTTGAATCTAAAGATGTCCCAAGTTTCTCTTACAAGCATTGCTTAAGTATTTGTAATTTTTTATGGTTTGTGCTGTGCAAAAGTCATGTCACTTGAAATTACAGCACTGGCTCTAAAGCTGTAACCTGGGTCACTGGGCCACTGTAGGCAGGTTGTCTTCGAGTTCATCCTGGCTTTATACTTCTTTACAATACATGGGTATTTTTTGTTTTGTTTTTGTTTTGAGACAAGGTCTTGCTTTGTAGTTCAGGCTAGCCCTGACCTCACTATGTAGCCCAGGCAAACCTCAAGCTCACAACAATCCTCCTGCCTCTGTCTCTTGAGTGCTGGGATTACAGGCATAAACCACCACACCCAGCATTGTTGTATGTGGTACCGGGGATCGAATTTGGGACCTTGCGCTTGCCAGGCAGACGCAAGAACCACTGAGCTAAATCCCTGGCCTTACAATATGTGTTTTTTGGTGGTGGTAGGGCTTTCATTCAGGGCTTCTAGAAGACCAGGTATATACTACAGGGCTTAGCTATTTTCCAAGCCCACTATCTTTATACTTACCTGCTGCAGGTTGCCGCTGTTTTGTATGAGATTTGACTTGATTGGCTTTTTTTTTTTTTTTTTTTTGAGACAGGGTCTCGTAGTTCAGGCTGGCTCTGAGCTCACTATGTAGCCCAGGCAAGCCTCGAACTCAGCAATCCTCCTGCCTCTGCCTCCCGAGTGCTGGGATTACAGGCATGAGCCACCACACCTGACCCTGTGGTATGTGGTATTGATTGCTGATGGGCGTGAGTCTCCACGCCCAGCATTGTATGTGGTTACCGGGATCGAACTCAGGACCTTGCGCTTGTGAGGCAGGCGCCAGAACCACTGAGCTAAATCCCCGGCCCTTGTGCTTTTAAGGTAGGTGCAGTACCACTTGAGCTAAATCCCCGACTCAAGATCAAGATTCTGAATCGTCCTTTGTTAGATTTATATTTTGATTTACATGTACCCTTCTTGATTACCTTTTTTTTGAGACAGGGTCTTGCTTTGTAGTTCAGGCTGGCCCTGAGCTCACTATGGTGCCCAGGCAAGCCTTGAACTCTGCAATCCTCCTGCCTCTGCCTCCCAAGTGCTGGGATTACAGGCATGAGCCACCATGTCCGGCATTGTGGTATGCGTCGTTGATTGTTGGTGGGCGTGTCTCCACGCCCAGCATTATATGTGGTTACTGGGGATCGAACTCAGGTGCTTGCGCTTGCGAGGCAGGTGCCGGAACCACTGAGCTAACCCTCCGGCCCATGATTAATTGATTTTTGATTGTTAAATTAACTTCATTCCTGGGACAAAGCAGACTTTGACATCCTTTTAGAGAATTTTGCTGGATTTGGTTTGCTAATATTCCTTCATTGTAGAGTGGTATCATTTACTTAGCGTAAAATTTACTCCCTTGAGATATACAGCTCAGTAGGCTTTAATATTTTGTTGAAGTTAGACAGTGATCACTACTATCTAATTCGCATCACTGCAGAAAGCAGCTACCCATTAGCTGGCGCGCCTTGTGTCATCTTCCGTTCAGCCCTCGGCCCCGGGTACACTGTCAGTTTTCACTCATGTAAATGGAATCGTACAACATCTGATCTCTTGGGACTCGGGTCTTTCCTTTAACACGATGTGTCCAAGATTGATGTGCCTAAGACTGGGAACCCATTCTCTTTTCATGGCAGAATATATTTCATCAGATGAGTGTACATTTTGTTTATACCTCAGTTAGCTGATTTTGGTGTCCATTTCTTCACTAGTTGATCGAATAACAATACTGTAGATTCATATGCAAATACTTGTTTAAGTAGCCTTTCCCTTTAGTGTGTGCGCCTGTGATGTGATGGATGAACTGAGGGCATCCCTCGTGGCAGACAGGTATGCTAATTACGGAGCTACATCTCAGTCCCCGCCCCCTTTTTTCTCTTTTTGTTTTTTAATTTACATGGGCTTTTGCTAAATTGCCTAGACTGGCCTCTTAACTTCTGATCTTCCCGCCTCAGCCTCCCAGGCAGTTGCGATCACTAGCTGTGCTGTGTGTCCCTCAGATAAGCGCGGAGCGCTGAGTCACAGTGTGATTCTGTGTTTCACTTTGAAATGACAAACAGCGTCTTCCGGAGCAGCGTGCCAGGTTCCACTCCTGTCCGAGCACACGCGGGACTCTGATTCCCCACAGTCTCTTCTGTACGCGCTCCCGTCCTTTATAAAGCCAGTCCTACCGGGTGTGACGTGTGACAGGCACTTCGCTGTGCTCACGACCTGCATTTCCCTGGGAGACGATGAACAACTTTCACTGGCCTTTTGTACGCCCTTTGCTGGGGAAATAGCCCTTCAGATCTTTGTCCATCAAGTTTGTGTCCCCGTCACGCTGAGCCCGTGTTGAAGCGTGCGGCGCGGCAGGGCGGCGTGTTCGGTCGCCGTGTGGCCAGGCTCTGGGACGTGCCCCTCACCTTCGACCCTCTCCAGCTGCTCCTCCCTTCTCCCGCTGGCCCCCGGTTATCCGCAGTGTCTTTTCTGTGAGGTCTCCACTTCAGACGTCTCATGGGAGTGGAATCGTTTGGTATTTGTTTGTGACTAGCCTGTTCTGCTTAGGATAATGTCCCCAAGATCCACGTCGAGCTATGTGGCGGGATTTGCTTCCTTTTAAAGGCCGAGGAACATTCCCCTGTGCGCGTAGATCAGGTATTGCCTCTTCTTGCCGAGTTTCCCTCTTGCCTTCTTGTCACAGTGGACATCGTGTTGGGTAGGAGGCAATAAGCCCACTGGGGTTTGGGTTTGCATTTCTTTGATGATTTGTGATCAGAAACATTTTATACCGTCTTTGGAGAAATGTCTAATTTTCTGTCCATTTTAAAAATCAGGTGCGTCTTTTGTTGCATCGTGGGAGTTGTCCGTGTGCTCTGGATATCACGATTTAATCACGATTTATGGGGACTTCCTCTCGCTTGTGGGCTGCCTCTTCTGTCTGTGCGGTGTGTCCATCTGTGCACAGTAGTAGGTCTCAGGGACTCTGTCTGGTTTGCTTTTTTTTTTGAGACAGAGTCTCGCTTTGTGGTTCAGGCTGGCCCTGAGCTCACTATGTAGCCCAGGCAAGCCTTGAACTCAGCAATCCTCCTGCCTCTGCCTCCCGAGTGCTGGGATTGCAAGCATGAGCCACCACGCCCGGCACTGTGGTGTGTGGTATGGATGGCTGGTGGGAGGGAGTCTCCACGCCCAGCATTGTATGTGGTTTCCAGGGATCGAACTCAGGACCTTGCACTTGCGAGGCAGGCGCCGGAACCACTGAGCTAACCCTCCAGCCCAGTGTCTGGTTTGCTTCTGTTGTCTGTGCCTTTGGCGTCATATCCAAAAGCTCACTGCTGGGTCCGGTGGCTTGAAGATTTTCTGCTGCATTTTCTTCTGGTAGCTTTGTAGTTTGGGGTTGTGTTTAAGTCTTTGAATCCATTTTGAGTCATGCTTGCTTGTGTGCAGTAAGGACCTAACTTCATTCTTTTGCATGTGGGTGTCTAGTTTTCCCAGTGCTATTCGCTGAAGGCTCGTCCCTCCTGACCGCATGGACTTGACACCCTAGTTGAAGACCATTTGGCCATTTACTCGAGGGATTTATTTATTTATTTATATTTTTATTTTTGAGACAGGTTCTCACTTTGTAGTTCAGGCTGGCCCTGAGCCTCCTGTGCAGTCAGGAAAGCCTCCAACTCACAGCAATCCTCTTGCTTCTGCCTCCCAAGTGCTGGGTTACAGGCGTGAGCCACCAACCCAGCATTGTGGTGTGTGGTTACCAGGAATCAAACTCAGGGCCGTGTGCTTGCCCGGCAGATGCTGAACTAAATCTCCAGCCCATATTTTCAGCATTCTCAGATGCATGGGTCTGTGTTTTATCTCAATGCCAAGGTCATGCTGGTTTCCGTTCCTGTAACTTTGTGATATGTTTTAAAATGAGAATTGTTTTGGGGCACGTGAGGGTGCTGACCTGAAATCCCAGTACTGAAGGCAGAGGCAGGAGGGTCATTAACTTCAAGCCCAGCCCAGCAACTGAGCAAGATTCTAAGAAAAAACAGCAAAAACGGATTTTTGGAGAGTAGTCTATCAGTCTTTTTGCTCCAGTGGCCATGGTTTTGGGGGTGCAGGGGCCTCAGGCACCCTCCAGTCCGCGCGGTGCCTCAGGCAGGTCTGGTCTGACCTGTGGAACCAGGGTGCTTGCAAGGCCAAGTCCAGGGCAGGGGCCAGCGTCGGTGAGATGGCAGTGCCACCCGAAGCAGCTGGGCAGGCACTGGCACCTGGCACCTGGCTGAGGAGGGCTGGAGAACGTGCAGGTGGCTCAGAAAGTGACTGAGGCCCTGTGGACAGCAGCCCCCGGGATTAATGAGACAGGACCAGCAACCCCCCCCCCCCCCCCCGTGCTCACTCAAATGAACTTTTATCTGCAAAAATAGGCGAGAAGACGACGTGGCACTGAGGTTTCGGGCGACTTGTGGGGTAGACTTTTCTGGCCTACAGCAGCGCCGCTGGGATTCCTCCTGGGCAGGGACTGGCTGGAAGTCGGGCGGCTTTGCCCGCGTCGCCCGCAGCGTGCTGGGCATCCTTTTCTTCTTTCAAAAATCCTCTCAGCAATCCAGCGATTTATTTCTTCCTGCTTAGGCTTAGTCCTAGGTATTTTAATATTTTTGATACTCTTGTAGATGCCATTATTTTGTAAACTCTCGGGATTGTGCGGTTCCCGATCGTGCTGCTGCGCCGGGGCCTCTGTGCTGGCGACCTCACCGCCTCCGGCCTTTGGCACCTTTTATTTTGGGACGGGGCCTCGCTGAGTCACTTCGTTGTCCAGGCCAGGCTCAAAGGTGTGACCCTCCTGACTCAGCCTCTCCCATGCTCCCATGCATGGCTTCACATTTAAACTATTAAATATTTGCATGTACTTTCCTTCTAAAGATTATGGGAAGGGGATGGATTTATCTCTCTTTTTGTTATTCGTGACTGCAAGTCCATGAGGACAAACCGCCGGACAGAACCCCGGCACAGTCAGGTTTCCGCTCTGTCCCGCGGCAGTTCTGCGGTGATCACGCGATGGGCTTCCCTCCGCCGCCGCCGGCCGCCACGGGAGCCGAGTGGGCTTGTGCTTCAGGGAGACCTGCGGCCAGGCTCGGCAACGCTGGCTGCCGGCTGCGGGTCACCTGGCCCGAGGGCGACTCTCAATCCTGAATCTGCCTCACACGCGGGAAACTAGTGTTTCTTTTCCACCAGCGACGTGATTCCTCCAGGCGCTCTGTATGCGATTCCTTCACAGAGTCTCAATCTGTTCCTCTCGGGAGAGACTCGAAATGTCAGATTAAACTTGCTTCCCATAGGCCGGGTGTGGTGACGCCCCTTTGGAGGCCGAGGCAGAAGGATCGCAAATTCGAGTGCAGCCTGAGTAAATGTACCCGACTTGGAGATCCAGCCTCACGTTCACAGGAGTGCTGGGGACGGGAGTGGAGCTCAGTGCCAGGCCCCTGGGTTCACCCCAGATGTCACCGGGAGACCACCGGGGAGCGCCTTGCCGCGCGCAGGCTGGGGCAGGTCGGTCAGGTGCCGCCCGCAGCAGGCTGGAGCCAGGGTGCTGGTCGCCGGCGCGCGGCCGGGGAATGTGGGCCGACTCGGGTGGCCCGGGCCGGCAGCCCGCCTGCGCCCAGCAGCCAGGACGCGGCACAAGGTCGGGACCGGGGGGCACAGCGCCGAGCGACCGAGCTCCAACCCAGGTGCCAGTTTCTTCTCGAGGCCTCGGCCCCAGTGAGCGTCCGCGGCAGGGACGTCGGCCTCGTGCTAACCAGGCTCGCAGTGAGTGCGGGCGTTTTTCAGAGGGAGACGAAAACATACCTGAACTGCAGCGTTAGATGCTGTTCCCTGGATCCACTGAGAAGTGTTTGCCTTCGGATCTGGGGGCCGGTACTAGGGATTGAACTCAGGACCTGTGCTCCTAAGGCGGGTGTGGCGCCCCGAGCTACAGCCTTGATCCAGCTCTTTGTGTTTTTAGATAGGGGTCTCCCTAAGTTACCCGGGCTGGCCTTGAATCTGTGCTCTTCCTGCCTCAGCCTCCCAAGTCACCAGAATTACAAAGATATGCCACCACTCCTGAATTAAAAGGCGCATCATTTTCAAGTGCTTCCCAGGGTAGCCCCATTCCAGGCATAGCGTCCCCAAGCACGGGGTGTTTATATCCTTGTTTTCCCAACCGGTGGACACTCCAGGCTCGCACGAATGTATGAAAAGAGGTGAAAGGCGGCGCGACCCTCGTAACTGCTGGCAGAGCCCCCCTGGAAACACACTGGCAATTCCTCAGACACCCGAGTGCACCTACATCAGTGAGGAATCAAACTGCGTGTCCACAAAGAACACTCACAGTCCTTTTCCTACAACGGCACAGTGACCCGAATGTCCACGCGGAGGAGGGGAAGGGAACTTCAAGCGGTGGGAGGACGACTCCCAGTAGCAGAGATGAACCCCGGACCCACATGGCGGCGACTGGCTGCGCACAGGCTCAAAGACGAGGGCAGACGTGAGCAGAGGGAGCGTCCTGCGGGTTCCACGTCTGCAAGACTCGAGAGCAGGTAACGAGCACGTGCAAGAGCAATCAGAGGAACGGCACAAGGGGACACCCTGGAGTCTAAAAAAGTCATGGGTTACACGAATCACACCGATGTCAAAAATGACTGAATGGGATGCTGAGATCTATGCACCTTCCGATCTACCTACCATAGTGAGTACAAAGCATTTTACATTAAATGGCTTTGGTAACACGTGCGACTTGGCAAGGGCTCCGGGGCGAGTCCTCTCCATTTATAACTGCTGGGCCCTTGCACTGAGCTCTTTGCTATAAAACTTGAATTGTTCTTGAATTAGCGTCAGTTTTTTTTTTTTTTTTTTGGAGACAGGGTCTCTCTTTGTAGTCCAGGCTGGTCCTGAGCTCACTATGTAGCCCAGGCAAGCCTCGAACTCAGCAATCCTCCTGCCTCTGCCTCCTGAGTGCTGGGATGACAGGCATGAGCCACCATGCCCAGCACTGTAGGATGTGGTACTGACTGCTGGTGGGCGTGAGTCACCATGCCCAACATCATATCATTGTATGTGGTTACTGGGATTGAACCAGGGACCATGCACTTGCTAGGCAGGCGGCGGAACCACTGAGATAAATCTCCAGCCCTATCATCAGTTTTCTGATGAAATGGTTCTTAGACTTTCTGTCCTGAATTTCTTCTTCTGTGAGAAGTAGATTTGCCATGTGCTATTTCTTGTAGACTAGAATTCAGAAGCCAAGCACTCAAGGCTTCAGATATAAGGATCAGCTGAGTTGTTCTATGTCCTAGCTTATTTGAGAATTAAATTCCACCAGCTCACACATTACCATCTTTTGCAAACACTAACACTTGCACAGAGGTAACAGGTGAACTTTAAAGGCATGCACTATCTATCTACAGAGCATTCCAAATCCACGAGCAGCTTGGCCAGCCCTTCCGAATGACGCAGTACCCCTGGAGCGCTGCTCTTTTTGGCGGTACATTTCTACGGCAGGACCCTTTTTTAGGAGCTGTATCGATGATTGATAAAACGTGGGTATTCAAAAAAAACACATTAAAAATGCAGTTAGTGAAAGGCATAAAAGATATTCCAGCACTACGATGCAGGGTTACTGTGGTAAAGTTTAACTTGAAACTAGTGAGACAGAGTTTGTTACAATGGGTTGAAAGTCTTAAAATCAATAGCAGAGAAACACTTTGTTATGTAGGAAACTGTTTATTTGATAAATACAACTTCATAAATTTTTAAAAAATACTGAGTAATATACAATAAGTATACTACAGTTACTGACAATGCACAGAATTTGAAAGGATTACATGAGACGGCCACAGTGTCTGAGGTCCAAAGGTTTAACTAAGTATTGTATTGCTACATATCTCCAGCTACTCATTTTTCATGAAAATCTAACAATCACCATTATTACAAACATATCATTAGTTAGGTTTTTTGGATAGGAACTGCATTCAAATTACTTTATATGTCAAACAGCATTTTAATAATTGTTTATTTTTATGAAAATAGGTAACTCATAACATTAAAATAGAAATAAAAATGTCTACGAAGGGGGACCAAAATTAACAAACAAACATGTTTAACATAAAACTCTTTGGTTCATTGGTTTTATCGGTGCCTGGCTGTTTGAAAAGTCCCCGCACACGTGGACTGTCACGGGGAAAACACACCCGTGAGCGCCTCTTCACTGTAGATTAGTGGCCTGGATTTCTGCCCGTTCAGTCTCAAGTTTATCAGACGAGTTCAGCTCCTTCCGCTCCTCCCCCACCCTGCGGAGGGCGGGGCGGGACCCCCTGGGACCCCCCCACGCCGAGTCACCCCCTGGCCAGAGCAGCCGCGGGAGGGGAGCAGCTGGGCGGGACCCCGTGAATCGGTGCCCTGCTCAGCGGACCTGAGACCCTGGGCACCCTCCGCGGGTCCTGGCACAGAGGGCAGCGCCTCGTCGCCGGCACTTGCCAAGGAGTGCGACGGCGAGGATGCAAAGGGGAAGCTTTTCTGTGATGACTGATGATGGATAAAGGGATGAAGTTTTAGAACATAAAGGAGTACTAGGAGACTACTGAGGGTCCGTAAACTGCAGCTTTACTTTCGCAAATACATCAGAGAAAGTCCTCATAAAACAACATGCACTTTCTTCAGCGCCGCAGCGGTTCTGAGCGAGGGCGAGGGCGCGGGGAGGCGCGTCCTGAGCTCTGGCCTCCGCACCGCACCGCGAGCGCCCTCCGGCGGGACTTCCGGGGCTGCCGCGCTGTGTGCAGGGCCCGGGGCTCACGCCAGCGCCCGCATGGGGGAAGCGCCCCTGCGCCGACTGCGGTGCTGAGTGCAGAATCCCGTCTGCTGCCGCCGCCCACGGGCCACAGCGGGAAGCTCGTCTCACGGCACGTGCACGCTGCGAAGGCAGGTGTAACGCACGACCACCGAATGTCGTTTTCAGTGTGTTTTTTTTTTCTTTTTTAAATACAAATCTTACTATGTGGTCCAGGCTGGCCTCAAACAGGATGGTCCAGCTTTCGCCCGAGGGGGTGCTGGGACTGCAGGCGCGTGCTGCCCACCGCACCTGGCTGGTGTTTTGGTACATGCACACTTGAGAAGACATTGTAAGAGAAAGCAATTTCCTCCTCTCCTCTCCTGAAGCATTCTGCTATTTCTGCACTCTGTTCTCTGGCACATGTATCCGTGAGGGCATGCACTGTACACTGTACTGTCCCTTTTGTGTATTTCCAGGATAACAAGTCTTTCTAAACCTAACTCTGGAATATCCAAGAAGGGCTGCTCAGGAAAATTAATGTTTAGCCTGAAGTGGGAGCGTGACACCCTTGTAGTACCGAGACACGGCGCGCCAGCACGCACAGGCGAAGGCTGCATGTCCCACTGCTCTGCCTACTGGCCCCGTCTCCAAGCTGGATTTGTGAAGTAGGAAAGAAATGAAGAGCTGCACAATGAATCTCCAAAAAAGAATTACATCCCTAAGGGACAACCTGGCAAAATTTAACTGAACTGTTTTCTTACAATTCTTACTTTATACACGACCATTATACTTGAGTAGGTACTCATTCTTAAACTAACGATTACTTACAGGTCTTAAAAACATTTCTTTGAACAAAACAAATGACAACACAAATTTGAGATGAGAATTGTTTTGAGATGCAAGGAGTTAACTAGACCAACACGTACTGGATTAGTCGTTCTTAGCACTTTAATTTATTGCTGCTAAAAATGTAGTATTTTAACTTTTCCACTGACATTCAACAGCCACCCCTGACAGCACGCCTTGTAAAGGGACCGTGGGCAGAATGATCGGACTGGGGGAGTGTGTCGTAACTTTGGTAACATGCTCGCCGAAAACAGCAAGATTCTTAACAGAAATTTTTTATCCTAAAGTTTAGTTTACAGAAAGAGGGCTCTCTTATTATTGATCTAATGAACCATATTTTGATGTACATAATTAAAAATATTTGCAATACTGTCCAAACTTGTTTTTTATTGATATAGCTGAACTTTACAACATTGTCATAAAATACTATTATTAAACAGAGCCTTTAGGTAGAGAAAAAAACCAAATTTTTATTAGCCAGGTTAAAGCATGCAAAAGAGCCAATGAGAAAGACATCAAATTAACAATATACTAATGATCTCTTAACTATCCACTATAGCTTCTTTGGATTTGGGCAAAAAAATTTAGTAAGCATTGCTTTGAAATTTGGTAAACAGGTCAGATTTCTGATTCCGCCTCTGACATACCCTTTGCACTTGCGCAGTTTACCGGCTGCGGCACAGCAATGCAGAGAGGCCGGCCGCGGGTACACTGCAGCCAGCTGTGGGAAATGCAGCCTTGTTTGCTGTGACCTAAAATGCACTAATGGATTAACAAATCAACGAGGTACCAAAAATCCTTAATATTCACATTCACTTTTCCTATGAAAAGCTTTAAATATAACTCTAATAAAAAAATAGAGTTCTCAAGGCAAACTTTCAGCATAATTTACAGAAGCAGATTTAAATAGAAGTCAATAACCAATCTAATCCTAAAAAAATACACATAGGATGGAGTGATCTCGTGACCTCAGCAACATGCTGAAATGCTATCAGGAGTCCCGTATGTGCAGGGACAACCCAGACAAAAAGAATGAAACTGTCGCTTTATTCACAAGTTTTGACATGTTTGTATTCAAATTAGGGGGAGAGGGGAAGGGTTCATGTTAACACTTCCTGTCTGTGTGGAGTGGGTCTGAACTACTCAGAGATTTCAGGAGTGACTTCGGAGCTAGCGTGGCCATTTACAGTGCAGGAGGCGAAGCCACTCTACAAGGACTACTGCCCTGTTAGCAAGTAGATGAGTCCATGGTGGAGAGAGTCAGGACGCTCCTGTCGTTGGTACAGAAAGGATCCGAGGCACTCCATGATCTAGAGTAACAATAAGAGAAAAGTTTGGCTCACCAGGGCCTAAGTTTTAATTGAGAAAAACACTGAGTCTTAAAATTTAGGACTGAAATACAATCTGAGTTTTAAAAGACTGATTCACTGTAAATGCTAATGAGGAATTCTTCACTTTAGCACTGAATGCCCATTCTATTCACATTTTACAAAGACTTGGGTAAATTAGGCTCTAGTTACCATATGAAAATACTAGCCAAAATCCAGACATCAAAATATTATCTGTAGGTAATGCAAGAGATGCTTTTAAAATCTTAATAATCCAAAAAGAAACATGTTATTAGGACTTCACACACTGAGTGTTACTGAAAAGCAACTAGGCTGGGCCTGACGTTACAGAACCCTATTCCCACTTACCAAAAGCCTTGGAATAAAATAGCACGTTCATATTATTGGTCATACTTTTTCAGCTACAGATCTGTGCGAGGCATGTGAGTCTCATTAGCTTGAATGAAATAAATGGCTTACTCAAAGATATCAAAGACACTTGCACGTCACTAGCATTTCCACTTAACTAAGAAAAGATGATTCTTTACTGGTTTGGAAAAGGTAATTACTGTCTGAGCCAGAGGCCCTTAAGCAATTCAATATATAATACTTTATTTGCAGCTATAAATTTAAATTGGCTTGAATTAATTTCAACTAAAATAACTCATGACCAAAAGTAGCCTGCCATGCTTAATGCAGCCTGACTAGCTCAATGACAGTATTTGGGTCACCAAGGAGAAGGTGGATTTTATTATGACTGTAACAGCACTTGGCAATCAGTGTGTTTCATGAACTTTGGCGAGGGCTCACTTTCCCTGAAGAGGAGTCAGAGAAGCAGTTCTGTCTCTCTAGCACCTGAACTGTATCTGGCATGTATTAGGCACCTAGTATTTATAGAACAAATGAGTGAAAATAAGAATATGGAGGTTTCTTACAAAGGAACTATTTTGGGAGGACGATGTTTTCAACTATAAATATCAACACCCTAATTACCTGGAGTCAAATGTCAAATCCCAAAATGCCAATATTTTATATGAGTTTATTCCCTTTCCAACCACTGCTTACACTGAAGAAAGCGTATCAGATTTTCCTCTGTCTTATTTCTTCAAAGGACATGTGCACACAATATTGAATATCACTTTTGACAAAGTATTAAACACCCAAAGTGCACAATTCCTTCTTTCTTTTTAAAAGCTCATTTTGATTGGAATAATGCAATGGTCAGTCCAATATAGACAGCAAGTTAGCACTGCCTAACAGAGCTGTGCAGGGCACAGCATGGCATATCCTCTACCAGCACCATCCCATGCCTGCTGAAGCCGAGTGCACAATATGCCACACTCCTTGGGTAACATCAAATAATATAATGTAAGGAAAATTTCTGTCTAGATAAGAATTTAATCAGCAGAGAACCCTGTCACAAAATCCCTGCGGTATTTCTCCGATGACACCCATGACTTTGTATGTCAAAGGGACAAGCAGCCTAGGACATCTGCATCACGGAACAAACAGAGGTCTCAGATTTGTCCTATCCTCAAATTAGACATGAAACAGAAGTGCAGCGTAGAAGCTGCTGGAAGATCAAAATGGAAATGTCAAACGTATTTTCTGCAGAAAACAAATTTCTACATACCAAACGACTATAGTTTAACTATAATGTTCATCTAGCCCTTTGAAAAGCACCATGTAGCTCTGTATATTGTATGATTTTATCTTCTAGAAAACTGTAACAGTAAAAGATTTGAAAAGAGTTTAGATTCATCTAAAGAAAAAGGTGAAAAATGACAAAAGTCATTAATAATATAACCTGACATGCTGGGTAGCACTGCAAAGGCATTTATCACCTGTCAGATAGGGGATTAATTACTGTCAAACATTTTATTAGAAAAAAATATTAAGAAGAATCAATACTTTTTTTTTTTTTTGAGACAGGGTCTCACTTTGTAGTTCAGGCTGGCCCTGAGCTCACTATGTAGCCCGGGCAAGCCTCAAACTCAGCAAATCCTCCTGTCTCTGCCTCCCGAGTGCTGGGATAACAGGCATGAGCCACCACGCCCTGCACTGTGGTATGTGGTATTGATGGCTTGTGGGTGTGAGTCTCCATGCCCAGCATTGTATGTGGTCACCGGGATTGAACTCAGGACCTTGCGCTTGCGAGGCAGGTGCCAGAACCACTGAGCTAATCTCCGGCCCAAATCAATACTTTTTTGAGACAGGGTCTCCTGTAGTTCAGGCTGGCCCTGAGCTCACTATGTAGCCCAGGCAAACCTCGAACTCAGCAATCCTCCTGCCTCTGCCTCCTGAGTGCTGGGATTACAGGCGTGAGCTACCATGCCTGGCAATGTTTGTGGTACCAGGAATCAAACTCAGGACCTTGCGCTTTTGAGGCAGACGCCAAAAACACTGAGCTAAATCCCGGGCCTGAATCAATAATTTTTGAGGAGAAGAAATACAGAAGGTAAGAGTCACCCTCCAGAGAATCTCCAAGGGCACGCAGGGACGCCCAGAGGGTGACGGGCGCAGCAGGAAGGCTGGGAGTCCCGAGGCAGAGCACCTCATGGGCACGGCTGACACGAGCTCATGGAAGAAGCAGAAAACATTTCTGGCTCTTTTAAAATTAATCTAGGTTGTAAATCAATCATTAGCAAAAAATGTATATTGTCACTAAAAAGGAATTTATGTTCAAGTACAAATTTCTAAAATTCTGCAGAAGTTCTATCATAGGCTATTTCCCATTTTGGTCTGTGTGGGAAAGCTGTGTTATTAGCTAAAATAACACAGTAAGTTAGATCCTTTGGGAACATCTTTGAGAAATTCACTAGCCTAGATACACGAAAGAGCTACTTTTTATAGTGCATTTTATAATAAACTGTGTAAGACATAACAAAATCCCACCGATTCTAACTGTACACAGTAATCCTTCCATGTGGGTTGAACTGACTACAATGCTATCATGGGATTATGGAGATATTTTGGATCACATTATGATGAGGTCAGAATAAGTGGGGATTGAAACCATAGGCATTATGCTAACATAAAAATGCTGTATACCAGTCCCAAGGTACCGTAAAGACATGGCCAGGCAAAGTAAGGCGGAGAACCAAGAGTTCACCAGTACAAGTTACCCACGTTTCAGCACGTGAATGATATCATACTCATCATTTTTTGGGATTTGAAACACAAAGCTAACCAAACACAGAAACAATGTTTTTATCAATAGATAGAAGTCCAGTTCTCCCTAACGTTGTCCCTTGCCTTGACAAAGGGAGCTTTTGTAAGCAATGGCACATGGAGAACAGTGCTGCCCGGGGCACCTTGGGCAGAAGGGAGCTGACATCTGGCTGTGCCCAGTGTGAGCTACACAGGCCCCAGGAAGCGCTGCTTCGACCTCGTGAATATGGTATCATTCACCTGACCAGCACCAAACGCAGAGAAAGTGACTGCTTATTCTGTAGTTTCCACTCAACAGTGACATACACTGTGGACAAACACATAGAGAAATATGAAGAAATGAATTAATTTCACCTTTAAGTGATTTGTAAATGGCATTCACCAAAAACTATCTTTTTTGGGTTATGATTCACAAAAGGAAGTTGTGATGAATCTAGTTCAAGGAGCAGATTTGGGAGTGGACAAAATTGCTCAGATTAATCAATAAACATGAAGTAAAAGAAACTTAAAAATCACAAATCATTTTAAGACTTCATTACAAACATTAAAAAGGGGCAGGAAGCAGAAATACAGCCTTTTGTGTTTAACACTGACTGACTGATTGGAAAATATACATGAAGAATAAGAAAAGCAAAGACTTCTGACTTTACTGTAGATGGACATTACTTTGTAAAGACAAAAAGCAGGGGAAAAGTCAGCAGAAAATGAAACAGTAGCATAATTTTAAAGTTATACAAAACAAGAAGCAGTACCACATACACAGCCCTATTCACCACATTTGAGACTGATTATAAAGCAGGATTTTTTGTTCATTGGATAAAGTCTCTTGAAGGTGCCTTTTCTTCCTTTGTAAATTTAAAGAACCCCAAGCAAAGCCAGAGTGAAATCTACCACCAGAGTGCTAACCAATAGTAGACTTCCAGCTTCAGTCGGTAAACCAGCTGCTGATTTACTGGGCATCTAGAGCTGCAGGTTCGTCCTGTTCCGGTTCACAGGACACTCATTTGCAGCAAAAGCTACTTAGAGAAATGTCACACCTGCTGACGTGGGAGGGGCGACACCTTCCTATGGCTCGTCCCAGCATTCCTCTAACAGACGCGCATGCTGCTTCTCCTTCTGGGAAACAGCACATGGAGTCCAAGCACTTGACACTTGAATTTGTTTCAGTAAGCTGGAGGGATTAAAGCAGAAAAGAATCAGGTATGGAGAGACTTAATGATAAGCACTTTAAAGCCAAAAGTAATGTACAGAAACATAACATGTTTTCTGTAGTATGGAAATGTACGAAGCTTTCACAGAAGATAAGTCATACAAAAATATTTCAAAATCGTGTGTCCTAATTACAAGTCTTGAGAAGGATTTTAGGCTTTTATTATGGTCAAAATTGATTTATGGAGACCGCTCATAGTGAAGTTATAATTCTTGAAGCTTTTGAAATGCTCCTGCGGTTATGAGAGAGCTGTCCAGCACGTGAGAAGTGCAGAGCAGGAACTATGTCCAGGACGGGCGGTGGCATCCTGGCAGACCCTAATCTTCAGGAACACAGCAGCCCGCCTCCATGTGTTTCCTGCGAGCCACTGCGGGCACTCCGCCGTTATCTGCTGCACAGTTATTTTCCAAAAATGTGTTGGTTACTTGAGGCTGCTAAGCAGTATCGAGTGCCATCCATGTCTGTCATCAGCTTACCTTGTTTGTAAAAGTAAGCTGGTGGCACACGAATTTTATTAAACAACTTTATAAGTAGTACTATTGGTATTAATTTTTCAACTATTCAAGATTTAGACTGATTCATGCATATACAGCCCAGCAAGATAACATGATGTTATACTAACGATTTTAACTGTGTTAAAATTAGGAAATAAAAATGGTATGAGCACATACATCTCAATGAATCCCAACCCTGGTTTTGCCTCTCTAGTAATCCTACCATTTCTAAAGGCTGTCCTTTTAAAAAAACAAACCTGCGTCGTTTCTTTCACATAGTTAACATGCTCCATAACACATCTTTTTTTTTTTTTTTTTTTTTTTGAGACAGGGTCTTGCTTTGTAGTTCAGGCTGGCCCTGAGCTCACTATGTAGCCCAGGCAAGCCTCGAACTCAGCAATCCTCCTGCCTCTGCCTCCCAAGTGCTAGGATTACAGGCGTGAGCTACCACGCCCGGCACTGTGATATGTGGTGTTGACTGCTGGTGGGCGTGAGTCACCCCACCAGCTGGTTACCAGGGATTGAACTCAGGACCTTGAGCTTGCGAGGCTGGCGCCGGAACCACTGGCCCCTATAACACATCTTTTAAATGACCTCGTAGAGGGTGTGCTGTACGCAGGCTGGGAATTACGTGTCAGAAGGGCGGGGCCATGTGGACCGGGGATGCTCACGGGGGTGGAGCCGGGTGGGCTGACTGGCGCGGTGCTGCCCGGAGCGGGGTGTGACGAGGCACAGTCCCGCCCGGCGGTGCCCAGGCCCCTCCCACCGGGAAGGGTCTGCTGGGCAGTGAGAAGGGAGGCTCGTGTGTCCTTCCTCAAGACGCCTGTAGCTTAGGACCCTGAAGGACACTGTTCCTTAAACTGATCTGTGAGATGTTTACAGACATCTCACTTTAAAAAAAAGCCCTATAACCAATTAGGTTTGGGGAACACTGAACTCAGCGAAGCTCTACACAGACTTAAGTGGAGGACTGCCAATAAATTAGGTTTGTGGCCGCTCCACGCAGGAAGCCAGTGCCGCCGTATTTCTCCTAAGCGTGTGTGCACACCCTCTCCATCACGCCCCGGAAGCCCTGATCCACACCGGAAGGCACATCGATTACTATGCACAAGAATGGCCTGGAACAGCTGCTTTAGCAACAGGACTTCATCTGTTTCCCAGTTTCATCTTCGAGCCCATGGGCTGCAGTTCCCCAGTCTTCCATTCACTTTTAACAGAACCAGGACTTCCTGCTGCCACAAGGTCAAAAATACAGACACCTCCGACAGCCACGAGGGCCCTTCCTGCCCTCCTTCGGGCTCCTGGGCCATCTCCACCTCGGACTGCCAGGCGGAGCACGTGTCAGCGCTGCCTCCTACGCTGCCTCCTGCCAGGGCCAGAATGTTGGCTCCTCCATCAGGGTCCAGTCTGGAAAACTTCCTTACCCTTCCAGAACCTCCTCCTTGTGTTCTAGTCCACCGCTTGTCAGCATCGCTTTTAAGTGGTACGAGCAGTTCAACCCAACTCATCTCTCTGCGGAGTGAGGTACAGTGCCAGTATTCGTGCAAAGTGCCACCTGCCCTCAACCTCAGAGAGACAGAAACAGGTGGCAGAGAAGACAGGTGGAGACATGCTGTCGTACCAGGTACATTCCTGGGGTGCTTGCGATGCACGTGCTGGGTGATTCTCATGAATCATCTCATTTCATTAACATTTATACAACAGCTCTCTTACAGGCACTAGACACATTTTGTAAGGAAAGAGAGGTCAAGAATTTGTTCAAGGTCCTTCACTCAAGCTGGGGCTTCTTTCTTAAATCCCACAGCTCCAGATTCTTTAGCAAGCCTCTATCCTGCCCTCTTGTACCATGGTCCGAGACAGACTGTCAGCCAAAGGGAGACTCCACCCCGGATGCCACTGGTCGTGCTAGTGGGAGAGCACAGGAGTAATAAAGACAGGAGGCATCCGAAATGCACGTTGGAGGGTGGCTGGATTTCAGGACCGGAGGGGGGCAGAGGGCAGTCCGAGCTGCAGGGAGAATGAGGAACTGAATGGAACACCAGTACAGCATGTACCCCACAAAAGCTACTACTTCAAAGTGGGGCCACTGGCTCAGGCTGATCTGTGAATCTGGCCCACACAGAAGTGTTTCTGCTCTGTGGGAATACGAGCTCAGAGAGTTTTACAGAACAGTTTTACAGAGCTACTAACTCTCCAAGTAACTTTAAAACTGGGGATATTTTACTTTTTTTGAGACAGGGTCTCGCTTTGTAGTTCAGGTTGGCCCTGAGCTCACTATGTAGCACAGGCAAGCCTCGAACTCACAGCAATCCTCCTGCCTCTGCCTCTGCCTCTGCCTCCCGAGTGCTGGGATTATGAGCCACCACGCCTGGCACTGTGGTGTGTGGTTACTGGGGATTGAACTCGGGACTCTGCGCTTGCCAGGCAGATGCTGGAACCACTGAGCTCAATCCCAGGCTCTAGGGGTTATTTTAAAATTTTTAAATTCCACTTTCCCCATAATTCACTTAAACTGTATTCATAAAAGTAGTAGTCTGTAATGGACAGGAAATTACAAACGAAATAACGAACTGTCCATTCAGCACATTTATTTGGGGAGAACTGAGCTAGATCAGAGAGTGGAGAGGGTGGGGTCTTCTCTGGTCCTCCTTAGGGTAAGGACATGTATTGCTGTAGCTGCTGTTCACAAGACTGAAAGGTTTTGACTGAAGGGGAGAAGCAGGTCACGGCACTGGATGTCCCCGGGTCTGTCCTGGGGCTTTGCATTCACTGCAAGGGCAGGCAGGACACAACCCGAAAGGACAGTAAACCGTGAAATGTCGAACACACCACAAAGAAATCAACTTGCTTTCAGAACTAACAAAACCTATTTCCTTTTCTTTTCCTAAGTAAGAAAAACAACCAACCAACCAACCAACCAACCAACCAACCAACCAACCAACCAACCAATCCAGCTGCTTTGAAAACATCAAAAGCTGGCTGTGTCCTGGAAAGCTCTCTACAGAAAACACTTCACTATTTCTAGCAAACCTCTAGGTGCTACCACTTTCCCCCACATGCATCTTTTCAATGTCCAAGACCTGGGAGCTCAGCCAGGGAGCACGTAGCCACAGCTGCCAGGAGATCAGGGTCGAGCATTTAGTTTCGTTATACTCAAGGAAAGGGGAAGGAATCATGGTACTTTGGGAAAAGACTAGTTGTAAACACTAGAAAAGAAAAAAAGCCAACTCATTAGAGAGACAGCCTGTTTGGTGGCACCGAGGAACCAAGGAAGTAACTTTGAATTCAGTGGAAGTTGTAGTTATTGCTGAGCCTCACTCTCGACTGTACTTGCTTCCCAGGAAGAACCACAAGGAGGCAGCCAAGCAAACGCCCATGGACCAGCGTGGCTAGAGGAGGACAGCACCATCTTTCCAGAACTTGTCTTACGAAGTAAATCTAGGTTTGCTGCTTTTTATTTTTTGTTTGAGATGGGGGGTCTTGCTGTGTAGTTCAGGCTGGGCTAAAAATTAAAAATCATGCTGAGCCTCCTGCCTCAGCCTCCTGAGGGAGAAAATTCACTTGTATATAAAACCATTTGTATATAAAACCATTAGTGGTAGAATTTTTATACTTCATGATTACTACCAATCAAAATACTCCGCATATCCTAACGAGAGTTGGTAGTGATTACAAATAGTAATATAGACTTTAAGCACTGATCTGAGCGTTTAGCTCAAGAGATCAAGTTAGATAAGTAACTTGGTGTCTACCCTACATTAAGATGTATAAAATGATACACAATTTCAAAGGGGAAAATGAGTTCAGAAATAAAAGATTCAGTAATTCCGCGAATGTAAGACAAGAGGTTGTGAGAATACCTTACTGGGTTAGACTATGAGGGAAAGAATGATTTGTTACTGAAAGCTGAAAGGAAGATCAGTAAGATATTCAGGGACAGACAGTACGAAAATGTGAAGACCACAACAAAGGAAAAGAACTAAACCAAAACAGCGTATGAGACAGGGTGAAGGCCACGGTGAAGGAGTGGACACGCCAGACCAGCCCCCCACGGCATGCCCCAGCACGAGAGGCGGCAGGCGAGCCCCGGCAAGGCCCCGCGCGGTACTACCTAGTGCACCAACCATTGTCCTGCTGGCTGCAAGCCTCAGCTAGCAGGTGCCCACTGTCCTCCCCTCTGCACCGGCATTCAGCAAATTCATATGCTGAGCTGACTGAACCCTCATCTTCTTCCATCTAGAAGAAGAGAAAAGCAACAAGTCTCATGTTATAGGAAGATACTCTCACGGCACTCGGGTTTAGAATCACAGCGGTAAGTTGAGCCCACAAACCGGGACGCACAAACAAGCATTCACACGACGGCGTGTGGATTGTGACGACAGGACTCGCAGCAGCTTCCGCAGGGGACACAAGACGGTGCACAGTGCTCCCACTACACAGACGGCCACATCACAATCAAGTTGCTATTAACAAAATGCAGTTTCTTGTATGAAATTCACTGCCACTGAGATGCAGGCTTGTTCCTGCCAAAGGGTGCCCAGCCCTTGCCCCCCAAGCTGCCCCGCCGTCCACTCTAGTGGGTTTCCGTGCAGCACGGGGGTCAGACACGCCAACAAGCGGTCTGGATTAATTATTAACAAAGCCATTTAACCTTTAATTTGAGATTATATTTTTAGTGAAGGTCAGTAACATATGAATTTTTTTTAAATGTTTGGGTAGAGATCTAAGGAAGTTTAATCCAAACACGTGCGATAGCCATTCTTATTTTTAACCTTTTTTTAGTTATGAGAAAATGTTCACATAACGAAAACAGATTCTGCCTCATTTCTGTTTTTCCCATTTTAGGTCTGACCAAAAGCTAGTTCTATAAAAAATATGATGCCATCTTCCTTACATAAAAAAAAAGAAGTAGAACACCCTGGTTTCATGAGTACTGTGAATTCGTATGATGTTTACTTTAATAAAGGAAAATATTCAAAATGAGTTTTGTCAAAAAGTTATTGAAAAGTACCAACCTAATTAAAGAGCTGAAAATTCTTAAAGATATCTGGTAGCTATGTAACGTTTCTCCTTGTCATAAACAGGTAAGCTCTTGTGGACGCACCCGGCAATCTCGCAGAGCACAATCTACAAAGAGGCCCCCAGGGGCTGCGGACGCTCCAGCAGAGACACTGCCGCACTCGCCCTCCACGCAGCTGTGAACTGAGGCCACTCACCGCTCACGTGAGTAGCTGTAATTCTGCTTGGCCTTTGGTTAGGCAAACTACTTCTTCTGTTTGCTTTTCTTTGCTGGTGATCAAGCTACTAGACCATGGTAAGCATGAAAGCGATCACTTGGTAAGTAAAGAACGCAGAGGCCCAGACAGGGGGACACACTGGGGGTGTGGCTGGTCAGGCCACAGGGCGGGGGTGGCGCGGACTGACCACCTTCCCGCGGTGCTGCGCCACTGCCTCGGGGTGGCCCACCCATCCTGACGCACTGCGACCTCCTGAGCAGCGCGAACCCTGTGCGTCTGCTGTGGTACCGGAGAGCCTGGGGTCACTCTGATTTATGATTTCTTTTCCTCATTCTTTTTAGGGCCAGTACTGCTAGAAGAGTGGCTTGACTTAGTCACCATCATGTGAAAATATGATCTCACAGCAGTATTATTCAGGATGCAAAATGTTACCCTCATTGGACAAAAGACTTGGCCAGAGAGTTCTTTCAAATAATGAGCTCTCTTGTCTCTTTAGAGTAAAACAAGTATTACATAATGTGTGAGACAGCCACTGGGCTCAGGGAATCCTACTGACACAGCTGTGATGTAAATAGTTGGGTCATCCAAAGGGAAAGCAAATCTTTACATTTGTTTTGATTTTAGCACTGGCTTTAAACATGAAACTCTGTTTTCTATTTAAACACCCACTTGTGGTGTCCTGTCAAAACCATTCATTTGATCAAGTGAATGTAGACAGAATTCTTAGAGATTAAATTAATTAAAAAACACATGATTAAAAATCTGTAAGACACCGATCAGCACAAAATTAAAAAGTACTAAAATAAAAAATTAATTACTTTTCAAAAATGAAATGGAATTACATTTAATACATCATTTTGGTACATTATCAAATGTTCTAGGATTTAGGTTTTCATTTCCATCTCTCAGAAGACATCTCTAGACTATTGGTTATTTTTTGGTGGAAACTGACGGCATTGATATTTCTGTGGAGATAAAGGCACAAGACATGTAAAACATTTCATTGGACTTATAGATGCACTAAACAGGAGCAGGACACGAAGTGCGCAGGCAGCCATTCCACTGTCCAAACACGTACGCACAAGCACTTCAACACAGAATTATGGCAAGACAAAAAATGAGTCACTCTTACTTCCAAGTGCAACTTAAAACTTTGAATTTTATGAGGATTTTCTGTAGCTTTCATTATTCACATGCAGTAGCAGCCTTAAATGTGAATGTAACAAGCAGAAGCATTAGAATTATGAAAAAAGAAAGTTTAGGAATAAAAATATATCCCAACGTACAGACCTCTGCCCTGTTACGTTGAATTTTCTTCTCAAAGAAGAAGCGAAATTTTTTTTAGCTTTTAGCACACATATTAATAAAGGTCAAATCAGTCAGAGACAGAGCTGTGCTGACAAAACGCCCCTCTGTCCATGCCTCTGCCCGTCCTGTGGACATTCATCGCCCTTGAGCATGCAGAGAGTAGCAAGGTTCTGCTCCTACTCTACCTAAATCTGCTCAGCTGGTCCCTCGCCCTGGACAAAGGCTGCAGTGCGATGAATTCGTCACTTAGAGCCACTGTGTTGGAGTACATCTATAAGTGGACAGAAAGGGGTGGGACACACAAGTCAGCGAGAAATACTTGTCACCTAGAGACAGACACAGGACAGCCCTTTAAATATCAAGACCCAACACCTGCCCCTCACCAGGAGGATAGATACATGGTACATGTACATGACTGGCATTTGTGGGTTGTTGGCTTTGCCATCAAAAATTTTATACAATTAAAAAAATTTTGTCAGTGTCTTGCTATATTGTCCAGGCTGGCCTCGAACTTGTGGCAATCCTCTTGCTTTAGCCTCCCAGTGTTGGGCTTATAGGTGAGTGCCACCATGCCTGGCTTATTCTTCATTTTTTTCCCCCTTTGTTGAGTTTATTGTACATACACATCACAATCACATACAACACTGAGAATTTGTACCTGCACATCATGTATCTTCTCAGTTTTTCCCATTCCCGTGCCCTCCCTAAAAGCCCTACCCCCTTACTCTTTATTCTTAACACTATATTGCTATTCTGAAGAAAAACAGGGCTTAGAATAAATGCTGAAAGCTCTTTTTCTTTTTTTTAAGACAGGGTCTTGATGTGTAGTTCAGATTGGCCCCGAGCTCACTATGCAGCCTAGGCAGGCCTCACTCAGCAATCCTCCTGCCTCTGCCTCCCGAGCACTGGGAATACAGGCTTGAGCCACTAAGCCCAGCATTTGTGGTATGAGGTACTGATTGCTGGTGGGCATGGCCACCATGCCCAGTATTGTTGTATGTGGTTACTGGGGATCGAACCAGGGACCTTGCGCCTGCGAGGCAAGCGCTGGAACCACTGAGCCAAATCTCCTGCCCCAGCTCTCCTTTTTTGATAGGGTTTTTCTCATTGTTTTGGCAAAGAAGTTATTAACAACTTTCTGACCATTTCTCTACAATTTGAAACCACAAGAGACCATAATGGCTGGAATAACAATGATTACTACTTGGAGCAGAGGGTTAATATCACATAGAGGACTTGAGTAACTACTTCACTTTTACAAAGACACAAATAAAAACCCATGGAGAAAGCTGCTTCAGCGGGCTAGATCTCTCAGTGCGAGTGGAGATCCTCTTCTTGAGGGGAACCATCTCCAAGGTCCCCTTCATCATTTGGAAATTACTCCAGTGACCAACAAAGATTATACTACTTTCACATGTATATTCTATTGAATCCACTTCAACTTATGTTAAAAACAAAAATATATGTGCACCATTAATTTTTTCTTAAGGGTCTCTTAATTAAGAGACTAAAGGGGACGAAGGGCAGGGAAGGGAAATAAAGAATTCAGATGCATGATGTACCTGTGCCAACTCCCCAGGATATACTGCAAACATGAATTAATAAAAATAAAACACACACTGTAATAAGAACTAATATTACTACTTTTTATATCAGACATCTCTCTGAAAACTAAATAAATTTGCAAGTGCTCTGCCTACCATAGAATTTATAAGAATAAATATAAATGATTACTTTTGTAAAGGATTACATATTTAAAGGGATGTCACTTTTTTGGTCAGATATATATAACTAAGTATGTGAAGCGGTGGAGAAAAAATTGCTTTCCATCAAGGTTCAGAAAAAGCACAATAAAGGATGTATTAAAATTAGCATTCTTTTACTGTATTACTTATTTGCTTATTTTTGTTTTTTTGAGGCAGGGTCTTGCTATCTAACTCAGGCTGGGCTTGAACTGATTACATAGCCCAGACTGGCCTCAATCTCACAGCAATCTTCCTGGCTCAGCCTAAGTGCTGGGATTACAGGTGTGTGCCATCATGTCTGACTTCTTTTACTATATTTCTGAAGAACAGAAACAGTAAGATAGGCAAACTTTCTGATACGTTTAAAAAATACATTAACAGTCTATCCATACTGATTCATATATATTCATAGGCAATAAGATTATGCAACGTTTTGCCCCCTTGGAGATCTGCATCCCAAAGCAACATACTCATCTTCATCACACTTAGAACTTTTTTGTTTGTTTGAGACAGGATCTTGCTCTGCAGTTCAGGGTAGTCCCGGACTCACTATGTAGCCTAGGCCTACCTTAAACTCACAGCAATCCTCCTGCCTCTGCCTCCCATGTGCTGGGATTACAGGCGTGAGCAACCATGCCCAGTGGTTATAATTTTTTTTATGAAGGACCAACTAGGTAACAGGGACAGTGTTAGGTGCTTCACAATGATTATCTCTTACAGTCATATAAGGTAATGATTATTATTCTGATTTTATACAGGAGGAAACTGAAGCCTAGCAAGGACTTTGGTCAAAGACATACACTTTACAAAGGGATCAAATAGTACTTTAATTCAATTTTTAGTATATGTGCTGCTGAAGTGAGCACTACTTTAATTCAAATCTGTCAGGCTTCACAGGCCTATTTATGTCAACAGTGTCCAAATTTTTTTTTTTTTTTGAGACAGGGTCTTGCTTTGTAGTTCAGGCTGGCTCTGAGCTCACTATGTAGCCCAGGCAAGCCTGGAACTCAGCAATCCTCCTGCCTCTGCCTCCCAGGTGCTGGGATTACAGGCGTGAGCCACCATGCCCGGCACTGTGGTATGTGGTATTGATGGCTGGTGGGGGTGAGTCACCACGCCCAGCATTGTCTGTGGTTACCTGGGATCGAACTCAGGACCTTGAGCTTGTGAGGCAGGTGCTGGAACCACTGAGCTAAATCTCCCGCCCAACAGTGTCCAAGTTTTATTGACTAGGATTAAATTGCCAAGGCAAATAACCTGGGCATGGTGTAATCTTAGACCTGGGGAGGCTGAGGCAGGAGGACAGACAGGAGAATTTAATAGGTCAACCTGGGTTACATAGTTTAAGGCCAGCTTGGACTATGAAGCAAGACTGTCTCAAAAGCAAAACAAAACACCAAAGCAAGAAAAAGCTAGAGAAACAATGCTGACTTTTATGACCAACTAAAATTAAAACTAGTGAACTGCTTAGGAAGCCTAATGCAGATTACTAAGTATTCAGGGAGCAGTTTTCTGTCTGCATGTAAATAAACACTTATATTTCAAAAACAAAACAAGACAAAACGAAACACCTGCCAACAAAACAAAACAAAACAATAAACCACTTGAAAAAAATTAACCTAGGTAAGAACTAATCAATTAATAAGCAATGTTTACCAGGGCATAAAAGTTGATGAGAATATATTCTATATACCCAATGCTTAGGCACAGTTAAAAGACAAATACATAAGACTTCTAGCTCACGTATTATTCATATATACAAAAAAGGCATGGTTAAACAACTAGCTATAATTTCTTCAGCACCTAGTAGATGTTTAAGCACTTTAATACTACAGAGAGAAAAGAGAGAAAGACATCTGTCATAATTTTGCCAATGAGGAAGCTGAGATTTGAAGTCATAGAGCTGCCAAGTGGCAGAGTTGAGGTTTGAAATGAGATCTATCCATCCCCCAAATTATCTCCCTAAGCATATGTAGTTTAATATTTATTAACCTAAAGATTTAGTGAGAATGTTTTGTGAAAATCTATTCTGCAAAAACTAATTACATATTTCAGATTACCAATAAGAATATAATTTTAAAATAATTAAGAGTATTGATAGCTAAATGTTTATATTGCAAAAACTTGACACAGGGATGGGTAATTTCCTAGTTTCAGACATAAGCAGATCACAACACTAGTCACTGACTGGAAACGCCTGGTGACGAGGCACGGATACAGAAGGGCTTACCTGAGCTTTCTCAGTGCTCGTTGGATGGAGCTGTCGGTCAAACACCTTCTTCACAACGTCAAGAAACAGACAAGTAACAACCATGAGGATTATGGCAAACCAAGCAGAACCGCTTGAGAGGAGCTGAATAAATACAAAGTACATATTGTGGGAGCTCGAGAAAGGCCTGGAGAGAAAGACACTGGGCTCAATGAAAGTAAAAACTAGAACGACTAAATAAAGACATCATGAAAACTTACTGTATTTGAAAGTAACAATTTTAAGAGTACTTCAGAAAAACGAAAATTGAAAATTAGTATAACCTAGTTGAACAGCTAATAAGGCAAGACAGATATTGCTAAACATAAAACCCAATTTAATTATTTCAATAAAAATTAAAGCACTTGACTTCATCCTCTCAGATAAAGTTCAACCATAAAACATTAGTTGTGAGTGCCCCAGAATTCAGTACGAAGGCTCTAGAAGGAACTATTACCTCACGTCAAACAATATAATGAGATAGAATTAACAGACCAAGAAAAGAAAGAGCATGTAACAAAATATGTTTTTACTGATTAATCAGTTAAGAAAGCTGTGAAAGACTATTTTAATCTTAGCCCTAAAGCGTTATCCAGAGCCTCCTCTTTACAACCTGTTCAGAATAAACGCACTCCCAGCAGCCCTGGGGGCCTCTGGCCCTGCTGTGCTCGGACTCCCAACACCAGCGGTGGCGGTGGCAGGCGGAGCCCAGAGAGCTGCGCAGGAGCCAGGGGCGGGCCAGGGGCCAGGGGCGGGCGCAGCCCTGCACTCCCTGGCTCTGCTGCAGAGGTGCTCCTGGCGAGCTTTCCCTCTCTCGCTTTCTCCCGATCTGACCCCTTCTGGGCCCGGCGGCAGCAGCCAGCTTCTGCAAGTTCGAGGCTGGGGTCCCCGCGCAGCGAGGCAGTGCCTGTCTCCTCCCCCCACCCCCACCCGCACTCAAGGCCCACGTGGGGCTCGGGCCTCTAGATGGCCGCTCTGCCAACGAAGCCAGGCATGGCCGGCAGGTCACCGGGAGCCCTTGAGTCTGCCTCTGAGGTGTGGTCTTGGGGTCACTACCGTCGGGCGGGATGATGCCCACGAGAGGCTCAAGGGGTGCTGCCTTGGGCTGGGCACTGAGCTCAGCGGCGGGGCACTTGCCCAGACCCATGCGATCAGTAGTCACTTCACTTCCGAAGCACACAACTGAGAGAAATTAACTCAACAATCAAGTTTGGATGATTATGTTTTAGTGCATATATGAATAATTTAGAAGTAATATGATTATTCCAAAGAACACTGATTATGATTACTTTTTTAACCTTTGTTGCCCTGGAGGCTCTGTTTCCAAACAGGAAAAATATCATTATGATGAGTCAATTATTATCTTATATAAAATGTCTGGAATGCAGTAAGTATTCAAAAAAAATGTTAAATTTTTTTCTCTCTAAACCTCAGTAAGATCAATGTAAATAATGAACTCATGGGATCTCAAAATTACTCTGAGCAGAATTTGTTGCTACTCTATAACCCAACACAATAAATGTTTACTACAGTTAAATCAATATAATTAAAATACAAGCTGAGTGTGGTGCTGCATACCTGTAGTCCCAGCACTTGGGATGGCTGAAGGGTTGCCATAAAAGTTTAAGATTAGGTTGGGCCACATGGTGAGTTCGAGGCTAGCCTTAACTACACAGTGATTTTGTCTCAAAAACACCAAAATATAATTAAAATATATGCAGTTTCTGGGCACAGTGGTGGATACCTGTAATGCCAGCACTAGGGAGGCTGAGGCAGGAGGACTACCATGAGTTTGAGGCCAGTCTGAGTTACACTGTGAGTTCAAGGCCAGCCTAGACTACATAGTGGGATCCTGTCTCAAATAACAGTAACAACAAAAAATATATGTGGTTACTCACCAGAGAATCCCACTATAAAATAAAGAAAATATAAAATAAAATATAATAGATCCCCAGGTAACAAGATGGTTGATCCAAGTCCAAAAATGAGTTTCCAAAGCCATCTAAAAGAAAAAATATGTAAGATGTCTTAGAAATATGAAATGACAAAGTTTCATCCTCTCAGATAAAGCTCAACAATTAAACATTAGTTGTTAAGTATCCCAGAATTTAATGAGAAAGGCCTAGGGGGAGCTATCACCTCACATTTATGGTATTTTTCTTCTGTGAGGAAACAGCACTGAAATTTTATGGGATGACTGCATTTCAATTTCGGCTTCAGACTGATTGTGTTGTTTTATATTATACACAGAGAAGGAGTTCACTAAGTTTTTTTTTTTTTTTTTTTTTTGAGACAGGGTCTCGCTTTGCAGTTCAGGCTGGCCCTGAGCTCACTATGTAGCCCAGGCAAGCCTCAAACTCAGCAATCCTGCCTCTGCCTCCCGAGTGCTAGGACTACAGGTGTGAGCCACCACACCTGGCAGTTCAGTAATTTTTTTTTCTTTTTTTTTTCCCGCCAGTTCAGTAATTTTTAATTGACCCTAAAAACCAACTGAAGTTTTCCAAAATAATGACTTTTTTTCCCAAAATAATGAATTTAAAGACTTTCCTGCAAATGTAAATGAATTATTAAAATAGTAATCTGAAAGTATTCACTGCTGAAAAAGGAAAAGGGAAAATATTTATGCCTAAAGAATGAAGGAAATTAACTATTAATTATACATACACAAACTATGTCTACACTTCTAATTTTAGTGCCATACCTTTGCGGTGACTGTAATAACCATGACTGTGAAGACCAAAGTGCCAAATGTCCAGTTTCCAAACATCTACAGAGAAAGAACAGACTATTACACTATGTGTTAACGTGATGTGACATCAGACATAAGGCAGACTTATTTCATTTTCTACTCAGAACCTTTTATTTATTTATTTTTGCGATCCTGGGGATTGAACTGAGGCGCTCACACATGGCAAACACGTGATCTGCTACTGAGCCACCTCCCAGCCCTGAAAATCACTAATTATTCAAGCTAGTTACGTATCAAATTTGTGACTTGGTTAATAAAGTTGACTGAGAGAAGCATTATTGTGCCTATTATTATTATGTATCATATTCCTTTGAATAATATGTTCAGACTTGAAATCCAAAGATGGATTTACAGTTACATGGTACAAAGAGTTTTTACTGGTTTTTTATTACTGTCACACTGTGAAGTGGTAACAAAATGTGGAACTGAAATTATTTTGTAAAAAGTTTCCAAACAGAAATTATAGTAGATAACCTGGCACAGTATTTCTGGACAACATATTAAGAGCAAGAAAAAAGAAACTGAAGCCTACTGGTTCTCTGAACAGGTAAAACTTTATATGTCTATGTCTCCAAATATGTTTTTTCAAGGCACAAGTGTGGCCAATTAAAAAGGGAAACCAAAGGTAGTAAGTGCTTCCAAACATCTCCAGAGAATCTGCAGTGCCATGAACTGCTATTAAGAACTGCTAGTGCAGGGCCGGAGGGTTAGCTCAGTGGTTCCGGCGCCTGCCTCGCAAGCGTAAGGACCTGAGTTCGATCCCCGGTTACCACATATAATGCTGGGCGTGGTGGCTCACGCCTGTCATCCCAGCACCCGGGAGGCAGAGACAGGAGGATTGCTGAGTTCGTGGCGGCTTGCTTGGGCACCATAGTGAGCTCAGGGCCAGCCTGAACTACAAAGCAAGACCCTGTCTCCAAAAAGCAAAAAAAAAAAAAAAAAAAAAAGAACTGCTAGTGCAGTGAGAGCATCGCAACCCTCGGGAGAGGAGCAAACAACACCACTGGCAGGCCGGGGAGTTAGCTCAGTGGTTCCGGCGCCTGCCTCACAAGCTCACAGTTCTCCAAGTTTGATGTCCAATACCAAAACCCAAACCAAACCAAACACTAATTCCCATTTCTCATCTGAAAATGAGGGCAATTAAACCCTTCCAAGAGGATTACTATGAGGATTGATGGGCACCAGGCACATAAAGCTGCACAAGACTAAGCACCAAATAAACAGTATCTATTACCAAACACTCTGAGATGAACAGCACGCAGGGGTGATAATAGAGCTCCTGATGTGAACTAATTTCTGAACAGCAAAACTGTCTATTGATTTTCACTTTAAAATTACATTGTATTACCTTTGGGTTTTAATTTTCACTGGTAAACTTCACTATGTGAAAAAATTTAAATCCATTTTATGTTTTCACTTTTAATATCTGGACTTTTTTTTTTTTTGCTTTTGAGACAGGTTCTCGCGTTGTAGTTCAGGCTGGCCCTGAGCTCACTATGGTGCCCAGGCAAGCCGCCGCGAACTCAGCAATCCTCCTGTCTCTGCCTCCCGAGTGCTGGGATTACAGGCGTGAGCCACCACGCCCCGCATTGTGGTATGCGGTGTTGATTGTTGGTGGGCGTGTCTCCATGCCCAGCATTCTATGTGGTTACGGGGGATTGAACTCAGGACCTTGCACTTGTGAGGCAGGTGCCAGAACCACTGAGCTAACCCTCCGGCCCCAATATCTGGACTTTTATAATTTAAATTGAATTTTATTTTTATTTTCCACAACAGAAAATTATCAAAAACCAAACCAAATCAAAACACTGACAAACATTCTGTAAAAATCTATATATATTTACCTGGCCATTTGCAAGCAGAGATATATCTTTCCCCATGAGATAACAGGATCCAAAAAAGAAAATAAAGGCATGACTAAAACCCAGGATAGTCCAATAAAGAAATGTTTTAATGCTTAAGAGACGGTTTTTACTAATATCTCTGGAAATTACAAAAAAAAAGATAAAAGAGAACACATTAGGAATTATTTTTTTACCTAGTAAAATTATTACATTTTTATCTAAAAAGCAAGGTGGAGTTTGAATTTAACGTGTCTTGAAAATATTAGCAGAAAGAACAAACCTACATTTATAAAGTTCTACTCTAATACCACACTCCCATGTAACAGATGTAGCTTAACTCTAATACATTTTCTTATTTGATATAGAAATATAGGCACAATAGTTGGGCATGGTGGAGCACACCTGTAATCCCAGCCCTTGGGAGGCTGAGGCAGGAGGACCACTGTGACTTTAAGGCCATCCTTAACTACACAGTGAGACCCTGTTTTAAAAAAAAAAGAACTATAGGCAAATACTTGAGCTTAATTATAAAAAAATCTGACTTATTAATATAATATTCAGTCATTGTTCCATAATAGTTTCTTTTTAGAGACTGTCCAAGTCAGGTTCATCAATGAGGCTCCTGAGTAACTTCATTTTCTACAGCGGCTCTTCTGGAGGAACAATCTGCACTCATCTTGGGTCAAGTCCTGTCTTAGGTAACCCTGGAAATCAAAGTGAGTGACATGTGTCTGGACAGCTGGCTGGCTCTGTGAACAGGAGAGCTGTGTCTCTGCAGGACAGTCACTTGCCCTGACATGTTGCACATCCTGTTGCCTGATGCTGGGAAAGCGGAAGGAAGCTTGGACCTAGTGTTAACATCCTCAACTTGCTTTGTGCTGAGAATTAGTGACACATACATTTGGTAATAGCAGGTAGGACATGAGCTCATTTTTTAGAAATTCTAGAGAATGCTAAATAGTGAATAACTTTTGTGCACATGAAGTAGACGACTAGTTTATAACAGTAAGTGCAAACCATGCAATTGCTCAATGTGTTTTTAGGATCAAAGAATCCCTTCCTAAAGCCAGCAGAAGCTGAATATGATGGTGCCTGTTTGTAACAGCAGCACCGGGGAGGCGGAGGCAGGAGAACTGCTGCCAATTTAGAGGCCAGCCTGAACCATATAGTGAGATTCTGTTAAAAAAAAAAAAATCAAACTGGACACATTACTCAAATTCCTTTTGGATTAAAAAACTCTAAGCTATACAACCGCCATACTTGCCTTAGTAAAGTATTAGTCACCAAGACACTACCTACCCACTCGCTCATTTTTCAGGTACTTGTTAAATTCTGTAACTAATGAATATATTTACAACTAGAAACACAAGGTGTGATTAAAAAAATACAGTGAATGTTAAAATTTAAGAGACCTACTGCCATTAATCTTCTTCAAAACACTCACCCTTGCTTTGAACATACTTATCTCATTGTTTCTGCCATTTTCTGAAGCAATTCTAAAAGTCATCTTTGTCTTTATTATGCCTGCTTGGCTACCTGATATCCTGAAATGATTCATAACATTGACTTTTCAAGGTCACTGTGACTTTGAGGAAAAGCCAGAAGTCCCATACAATGCCATAGTCAGTGAATGAGGGCAGAGAGCCATGTTTTCATGAACCCGCTTTCCACTGCGTGGCACTCAGCAGAAGCACTCACCCTGTTTTTTTTTTTTTAGACAGCGTCTCACTTTGTAGCTCAGGCTGGCCCTGAGCTCACTGTGTAGCAGGACAAGCCGCGAATTTAGCAATCCTCCTGCCTCTGCCTCCCAAATGCTGGGATTACAGGCATGAACACCATATTTTTAAATTACACCTTCAAAAACACAAAAGAAGACTTCAGATCGGCTTCAGAAAGATGGGATAAGTGTGTTGAAAGTTGAGCCAGGAATGGTGGAACACATCTGTAATATCCCAGCACTCAGGAGGCTGAGGCAGGAAGACTACTGTGAGCCTAAGTCCAGCCTGGATTACATACAAAGTTCAAGGCCAGCCTGAACTCTGCAGTGAGAACCTGTTTGAAAAAAAAATGTGTTCAAAGTGAGGGGGTGTATTTTTGGGGGAGATTAATGGCAATGTGTCTCTCATTATAATAATAAAAATATAAACATTCATTGTACCTTTAAATCACCCCTGGTATAGGAAGATTTATGGTGAAAAAGACTTACCGGTATAGAGTAGGCTTGTTTTGTAATACATGAGGATCTATATGCTGTTCCAAAAGACTATATATCAGAACAGGTAAAGAAGTAAAACAAATATTGTACAAAGTCAGGTACATGCTGTCATACAGTGTCTACAAAGAGAAAGTGATAGGAATTTAGGATTTGGAATTATGACTATTATACTTATGAATATCATTACAAAGGAGCATATTAAAAATAAGCATAAAATTAATTTTTAGTTTACACTAAAATCCATTTTAATAATTTCAACTTGTTTTTTAGATAAATGTATAATGTTGCTAGACTTAGTCTTTGTGGAAACTGGAATATTTTGTAATATCAAGTACTTCTTGATTTATAGTGACTTTGACTTATATTTCCAGATTCTCCACAATCTGGTCACTGCAATGCAGTGTTTCACAATTCCCTACCTGGATCCTAGGCTTCATACTGTTCCTTTGATGGGCTACACAGACAGGTTTTTCATTTGTTTGAAGGCAGAGTCTCACTATACAGTTCAGGATAGCCTTGAACTCAATATGTAGCCCAGGATGGCCCCAAACTTGTGTGGCAATCGTCCTGCCTCAGCCTCTCAAGTGTTAGGATTGTTGGTGTGCACCACCATGTCTGGCATGCTACACATACAGTTTTGTAGTCATGCTTTGATCTTTGTCTTCTCATCTATACTCTATATTTTCTAAGAGGAACAGAGTAAGACTCTTTTCTTCCATGAAATCTCACAGTGGCCTAAGCCCTTGACGATGACAGTGTCCTCCTCTAAACAGTGCTACTGCTGGTATTAACTAGTCAGTACTTGGCCTTTGCTTCATGTATTGTTTTTATTATTATTATGTATTATTATTGTTTTATTATACTGTGTTGTATCCCAAATTATAGACCATAAATGCCCTGAAATCCGAATCAAAGTTCATGATCTCACTTTCTACTCAGGTGAAAAAGTGGTTACTGGGCATCACTGCCTGTCCATCCAGATCCTTGGCATGAGGGCTAGATGTCACAAACAGGAGATAGGGGTTAAGGCCAGGAACAGCTCCTGAACACCTAATTAAGCTTCTATACTTTTAGTGAGTGAGCTCCACTCTGTTGCTCAGTCTCAGAGGCACAGTGAGTGTAGTGTGTGAAGAGGGCACTCACTCAGGAGCAGGAGCTCCACGTCATGGTCTATTCACCAGCTCAGCTATGGATTCTGCACAAGCTACTTAATTCTGGACATTTAACTTTCTTTTTCTATCAAATAAAGTAACAGATCAGGAATGGTGATCTGTGACATAGATACAACCAGAGACCCACCCTGTGGCCATTACAGTGACTGCTCACAAATTATAGTACTTTCTCTCTAAAACTAAAGCCTCAGAAATTTTTTTCATCCCAGTATTTCAGGTTTTCCTATCAATTATTTAAGGCTAATTTTGGGATAATACCTGAGTTAATTCCTAGACTAAATCACTAAGATTCCTTCAAAATAAAAAAAGATGATGGGGCCAGAGGGTTAGCTCAGTGGTTCCAGCGCCTGCTTTGCAAGCGTAAGGTCCTGAGTTCGATCCTGGTAACCACATACAATGCTGGGCATGGAGACTCACGCCCACCAGCAATCAACACCGCATACCACAGTGCTGGGCTTGGTGGCTCACGCCTGTAATCCCAGCACTCGGGAGGCAGGGACAGGAGGATTGCTGAGTTCGAGGCTTGCCTGGGCTACATAGTGAGCTCGGGGCCAGCCTGAACTACAAAGCGAGACCCTGTCTCCAAAAAAAAACAAAAAAACCCAAAAAAAACCCCAAGATGAGTCAAAAATAAAAAGAAAGCAATCCTGGGCTGGAGATTTACTTCAGTGGTTCCAGCGCCTGCCTCGCAAGCGCAAATTCCTGAGTTCAATCCCTGGTAACCACAAACAATGCTGGGCGTGGTGACTCACGCCCACCAGCAATCAGCATCACATACCACAGTGCCAGGTGGCTCATGCCTGTAATCCCAGCACTTGGGAGGCAGAGGCAGGAGGATTGCTGAGTTCCAGGCTTGCCTGGGCTACATAGTGAGCTGAGGGCCAGCCTGAGCTACAAAGCAAGACCCTGTCTCAAACAAAACAAAACAAAACAAAACAAAACACAATCCTCCAGTCCAATAATTATTTGTTTATCTTGATATGGATTCCATAAGGTGTTGCAAGTAAGTTGAAAAAGTTATGAGCCTTCTCCCATACACTGGTTTTTTTTGTTTGTTTGTTTTTTGAGACAGGGTCTCGCTTTGTAGTTCAGGCTGGCCCTGAGCTCAGTATGGTGCCCAGGCAAGCCGCCGCGAACTCAGCAATCCTCCTGTCTCTGCCTCCTGAGTGCTGGGATTACAGGTGTGAGCCACCACGTCCAGCATTGTGGTATGAGGTGTTGATTGTTGGTGGGCGTCTCCATGCCCAGCATTATATGTGGTTACCAGAGATCGAACTCAGGACCTTGCGCTTGCGAGGCAGGCTCCGGAACCACTGAGCTAACCCTCCGGCCCACACTGTTAAGTTTTTAACATCAACTTTTAAAAAAGCATCCAGAATTAAGGTACATGTTGGTACTTACATTCATCTTAAATTGAAAACTGAAATAAATGCTATGGATATTATGCTGATTAAGTGTACTTATTTAAGTGGAGAAGTTTTATCTACTTATTATCTGTAGGACTAAGAAAAATGAAAAAAGTACTAATGTGTCTATCCAAAACTGAAGATACGTATCTTATTCTAAAAGTATGAAACACAAGCTTCTATTTACTTACTTGTTGAGAAAACAAACAGTAGAACTGATATAAAAACTGGGGTGTGATAAAGCACACATTCTGTAAAACAAAATTAAGTGGGAAATAATTAAAATATGAGTTCTAAAAGAAACACTTTCTGAAAAATAGTTATTAAATGTCTAGAAACAAAGTTGATATGGTAAATAGTGGATCTTTCCATAAGGACTTGTCTAAATGGGAAAGTCTCATTTTATTAAAAATGTCTAAAAGTACTATGAGAAACAGTACAGGTACCAGAATACAGTTTTTTTTTTTTTTTTTTTTTGAGACAGGATCTCACTTTGTAGTTCAGGCTGGCTTTGAACTCACCACGCCAAACTTGTTTTTCTTTTTTGGGGGACAAAGTCTCACTAGGTAATTCACAATGTAGTCTCACTATGTAGGCTGGCCTTGAACTTATTATGTTGCCCAGGCTGGGCTCCAACTCATGGCAGTTCTCCTGCCCAGCTGCCAGAGTGCTGGGATTTCAGGCATGTACTACCATGGCTACTTTCAAAACACTTTTCTACATCAGTATACTTAATATTACAAGAAAAAGCTAGACCAAAAAGCTGGAAGGAAAATGTCACATCATCCAAGAGCTACATGCAATCTTATTTTATGCATGTAAAAATCTTATACTGAAAAGATCACACCATTTCAGTAGTCTGTTAATGGGTTAGCCATTGTACAAAAAAGATTAATAACTTTTGCTTGAAACCATTATGCTGGAGTTAGAACTTATTACTGGTTCAAAAGAAAATAAAGTCACATTTATTGTGGTCTAATTTGCACAGAATAAAACCCAAATTTAAGTAAAAAATTTGATGTGCTGGGGCTGGAGATTTAGCTCAGTGGTTCCAGCGCCTGCCTTGCAAGCGCAAGGTCCTGAGTTCAATCCCCGGTAACCACATACAATGCTGGGTGTGGTGACTCACGCCCACCAGCCATCAATACCACATACCACAGTGCCAGGCGTGGTGGCTCACGCCTGTAATTCCAGCACTCGGAAGGCAGAGGCAGGAGGATTGTTGAGTTCGAGGCTTGCCTGGGCTACATAGTGAGCTCAGGGCCAGCCTGAACTACAAAGCAAGACCCTGTCTCAAAAAAAAAAAAAAAATGTGCTTGATAAATTTATACACCACTACCATTACTGTAAAACAGGTAAGTTTTCTATCCTGAAAGTTCTCTTATATTCTTTCTCAGTTGATTCTACCTGTATGCTTGGCCCTAGCCGCCTGGTTCTATTCTGTCAGTACTGACTAGCTTTATTACAAAAACACTGTTTTTTGGACTGGGGATTTAGCTCCGTGGTTCCAGCATCTGCCTCGCAAGCGCAAGGTCCCGAGTTGATCCCCAGTAACCACTTATCACAATGCTGGGTATGGTGACTCACGCCCACCAGCAATCAGTAACACATACCACAGTACCGGGCATGGTGGCTCACGCCTGTCATCCCAGCACTCGGGAGGCAGAGGCAGGAGGATTGCTGCGAGTTCAAGGCTTGCCTGGGCAACACAGTGAGCTCAGGGGTAGCCTGAACTACAAAGCAAGATCCTGTCTCAAAAAAAAAAGGGGGGATTTTTTTTTTTTTAACTTATAGCAACTTTTAGGAATAATTGTATGGTTATAGCATTCCTTAAATTCAAACTTTAAATTACTGTATCAGTGATTCACTAAAAAACCATATGAAACTTACCTTATAAAAAAAATACTGTACAAGGGTAGCTATTCTGATATAATAAAAATGACCATGAACAAAAAGTAGTTTGGAGAGGAATTTAAATCTAGCTATTGCATAGTCACTGTTTCTTGCAGCCTGTCTTCCTTCTTTACCCATGATTCCTATAATAAAGGAGAGAAAAGGTATGTTTGTAGACAGTAAGTATAATTTTCACGATATCTCTGTAAATAACATTTATAGTAGCTGAACTTGGGCTTAGGAATACTATGTCCTGTGACAATGATGGCAAACCTCTTAGAGCTTTCTGTAACAGGGCACTGCAGTACATGTGCCATACCTTTGCCATCACTGTCCTATTATATGGCAGCTAGCAGGTTGCTCTATTTAACATGTAATTTTTTTGTTTTTTGTTTTTTGAGACAGGGTCTTGCTCTGTAGTTCAGGCTGGCTCTGGGCTCACTATGTAGCCTAGGCAAGCCGCCTCGAACTCAGCAATCCTCCTGTCTCTGCCTCCCGAAAGCTGGGATTACAGGCGTGAGCCACCACGCCCGGCACTGTGGTATGTGGTACTGATGGCAGATTGCCGGTGGGCGTGAGTCTCCACGCCCAGCATTGTATGTGGTTACCGGGGATTGAACTCAGGACCTTGCGCTTGCAAGGCAGGCACCGGAACCACTGAGCTAACCCTCCGGTCCCCCCCCCTTTTTTTTTTTTTTTTGAGACAAGGTCTTGCTTTGTAGTTTAGGCTGGCCCTGAGCTCACTATGTAGCCCAGGCAAACCTTGAACTCAGCAATCCTCCTGCCTCTGCCTCCCGAGTGCTAGGATTACAGGCGTGAGCCACCACGCCTGGCTCAAATGATGTTTTTTCAACAGATGTGTTACCATTGCACACGGGATCCTAGAGGATGCCATATATTGTAGAAAATCCATTACACTGCCGTCCCATAGAGAAGAAATTGAAAATGCATTTGCAGCAATTTCAAAGACCAAGATAATCCAAACAGCAGTTCACCACACTCCTAAATGTCTGGAAGCTTCAATGGCCACTACTCCGAGTATGTCTTGTAATTTTAGAGCCCAAAGGTACATGTATTAGTTCCATGATGTCTCAATAAATTTAGTATTAAGGTGTTTATACAAGATTTTCTTTTCCTGAAGTGTGTACACACTTTTTTTTGCCAGACTCTGTATTTTCACAGAAAGCAATTTAAACAAAATATAAATACAATTAATATAAAAATATCAGGCAATAAACTTAGGGTAGAATTCTGTAATAGCTTTAACTTCACTAATTCCAATAAACGTAAAATATATTCAATCAAATAATCTGAACCTACCAGAAAAACAAGCAGATTTAACGGCTTAAGAACTGTTATGCCGGGCCGGAGGGTTAGCTCAGTGGTTCCGGCGCCTGCCTCGCAAACGCAAGGTCCTGAGTTCAATCCCTGGAAACCACATACAATGCTGGGCGTGGAGACTCATGCCCACCAGCAATCAACCAGCAATCAGCACCACATACCACAGTGCCGGGCGTGGTGGCTCACGCCTGTAATGCAGCACTTGGGAGGCAGAGACAGGAGGATTGCTGAGTTCGAGGCTTGCCTAGGCTACATAGTGAGCTCAGAGCTAGCCTGAACTACAAGTGAGACCCTGTCTCAAAAAAAAAAAAAAAAAATTAAACCTTTTAAGTAATTCTCATGAAAGAATCAAAATCTTCTACTAAAGTATACCGGAAAAAAAAATTATGCATTTTCATTCATCACACCTAGAGAAAAACGACTGTTTTTAGTCTATATCTTTTTTGAATCTTTCTCTGTATTTTGCATATGTGTATGTATATTTGATATATGTGAAATGTACGAGATGAGATTCATTTGTAACCTGTATTTGTTATTTATTGGACACTGCTTATAATATGTATCTTTATCAATATGTTCAGTTTTTAGAAGAAAATATAACTAGGGATGTAACTGCACAGTCATTAGACATACAATTAAAACTTATGCATAACATGCAATTTTCTCCTAACATGGTATATGACTATTTGTTAATTTGCCTTTGCAAACTCCATTTTATCAAGCTTCGTAATTGTTGCCAGTCTGACAGATAATTTTATTTATTTAATTTTTGGTTCCAGGGATCAAACTCAGGATCTTGTGCCTGTAAGGCAGGAGCTGGAACCACTGAGCTAAATCCTCAGCCCTCTAAGAGATAATTTTAACTCATGCTCTTTTGATTGCTAAGAGACTGAACATTTTTTCCATAAACTTAGTACTCATTTTAGAGTTCTCATTCTGTGACAACTAATGGGGTGTTCAATTACTAGTGTTAATTTGTCAAGAATTCAAAAATTAGTAATATTAACAGTTTACCATCTACTTTCCAAGTATTCTTTACTTCATCTTCAAAAATTTATTTTAGGAGAGATTTTACCTCTGCCATGCTTATGTTTAAAAGATCAAATAACAGGATTATCATTAAATGTTCTTAAATTACCTTTTATAGTCTATTAAAATTATTTAAGCCCTTAATCCATCCACAATTTCTTTTGGTAGAAGCAACGGATAGAGAACCAACTTATTTTTTCCAAATAACTAACAAGTTTTAGGACTAGTTTTGTACAGTAATTTTTTTTTTTTGACACAGGGTCTTGCTTTGTAGTCCAGGCAAGCCTCAAACTCAGCAATCCTTCTGTCTCTGCCTTCCGAGTGCTGGGATTACAGGCGTGAGCCACCACACCTGGCACTGTGGTATGTGGTATTGATTGCTGGTGGGCGCATTGTAAGTGGTTACCGGGGGTCAAACTCAGGATCTTGCACTTGCAAGGCAGGCGCTGGAACCACTGAGCTAATCCTCCGGCCCTGTACAGTACTTTTTTTTAACTAAGTAATGTGTTTTCTTACTTGACATATCTCTAAATGTATTGTTTTATGATTTAATGTATGGTATAGGAAGTTGCCAAATTGTTATGGTGATATACAGGAAGAAAGCAGAACATAAACTAGAAGGAAAACTAAACTTTAACACTGAGGAAAAAAATCAATCACCTATGCCAACATGTGCTTCCTGTATCATGCTCACATCATTAGCACCATCACCAACAGCCAATGTGATAGGTTTCTCAGGTGAGATTTTTATCAGTCTTATTACCTGAAAGACATAAAATGAAAGAGTTCTTTATGATAAAAATTCAATTTTCTTATATTTGTATTATGTCATTTATCTGAAATGACTATAAAAGGAACAGTAATGAAAAAATACTTAGTCTATATATTAGACAATAATAGACAGTAGGTTCATCTTTTTGTTTTGGTCCCCCCACCCCCTGTACTGGGGATTAAACTCAGGACTTTGTGCTTATGAGGCAGGCACTGAGCTAAATCCCCAGCTCTTGGGTACATATTTTTTAGAAATGTCATCATTATAATTTTAGGAATGTCTCTCAGAAATATAACAAAACAGTTGAGTTTGGGGCCGGAGATTTAGCTCAGTGGTTCTGGTGCCTACCTCGAAAGCGCAAGGTCCTGAGTTGATCCAGGTAACCACATACAATTATGGGCGTGGGACTCACACCCACCAGCAATCAGTAGACATACCACAGGGCTGGGCGTGGTGGCTCACGCCTGTAATCCCAGCACTTGGGAGGCAGAGAGAGGACTGCTGAGTTCGAGGCTTGTCTGGGCTACATAGTGAGCTCAGAGCCAGCCTGAACTACAAAGCGAGACCCCATCTCAAAAAACAAAACAAAACAAAAACAACAACAAGAAAAACCCCAGTTGAGTTTGAATTTTTTTTTTTTTTTTTTTTTTTTTGCTTTTTGAGACAGGGTCTCGCTTTGCAGTTCAGACTGGCCCTCAGCTCACTATGGTGCCCAGGCAAGCCACCGCAAACTCAGCAATCCTCCTGTCTCTGCCTCCCGAGAGTTTGAATTTTATAAGAAAAAATTTTAATATCAATTTTTAAAAAAATCATGAAAAAACTGCACACAGTTACACTCTTTCAGGTAATTTCTGAAGAAAGTGTACTTTTAATTTGAAGAAAATAAATTGTACTTTTTATCAGAAGTAAATCAATATTAAAACAGATTTTTGTGAAATTTTTCAATGTACTTTTGTTAAGTACCTTGGCATTTGTTTTGTTTGAACTTCAGTTTTAGTCTCTATAGACTGGGATACGGTAGTTATAATAATGGTGCTGTAACAAAATTCCATGAAACCAAAAAAAACTAGATCTTGAATTTATTAGATATATATGTGAAACAATCAGTAGTATTTTGACGTTCACTGGAAAGGATATTTTTTTTTTTGTGGTACTGGGGATGGAACTCAGGCCCTTGTGCATCCAAGGTTGATGAGGTACCACTTGAGCTAAATCCCCAGCCCTGCAAAGGATATTTGTAAAGGACACATTCTAAGACCTCAAATTCCAAATGTGAAATTACAAAATAAAAATGTTTATTACTTTCACTTAGGAAACTGAAATTTGAGTATTTATTATGTACAACTTTACAAGTTAACTGGCTTTCAACTTTCTACTAACGTCCTAATTATTACTCAGTGGTCACTTTTAACAAAGAATTACCAATTGAAGAGAATGTATAAGTAGCAATTGATAGAACCACCTCAAGGTACTGAAGAATTCAGTTTCCTTAGAGTCCTTCACTTGGTAACTAATTTGGGTAATGTTAGTTACTACAGTTCAAACGTGTGTTTCAGCAAGACCACAACTGTTAAACAGTACAGATCCCCTAGGTCATTATGAATATTTGAAACTTGAATACTTACTTTGAGAATTCTTGAAGTCAAATAGTACATGGCTAAAATTCATGTATAGGAAGAGTCACATATTGGATACCACCAGATAAAACTATGTAAAGACATTCATCTTAGAGAATATTTGCAGATCTTAAATATCTTTATAGAACTTTTGGAAACATACATACTTTTGCTTTCTGCAGTGGTGCCATACGACAGCATAATACAGCAGAACAATTTCTGCACACTTCCATAAACAGCTTTTCATGCTCCCTGAGAGCAAGAGATAAACTGGTCCCATCCACTACTAGTCCGTGCTGAATCACGTGATCCTCTGTAATTCTAAAAGAAAACAATAATACCTGTAAGACACTTAGAAGTCACTGTTCATACACTTGGAAGTCACTGTTTATACTGAGAACAAAAGATTCTTACTGACAGACAGTTCAACCACAGAGTTTGCTGTTATGAAGTACTACGTCATAGAACAAATTCAGTTGTATTACCTGAAGATTTAAGATGAGTGACAGATGATATTCAACTTTATCGTAAAGTGATACACACAGTACCTTCTACAGTGCATACTGTAACACAATCTGAGGATATTCTCCCAAACCAAATTGTGGCAAAATCCTTATGTAAACAAAAACATTAGTTATATATTTAGTAAATCATAATTTAAAAAGTGAAATGGAATGAAGAATGTTCAGAAAAATCTGAGAGCTTGATTTAAAATATCCACAGGAAGAAAAAAGGGAAAGAAGAAAATCAGTAAGCCTGATACTGGACTGTAGTAATGGCAGACAGTCCCATGATGTCACATGAAATGACACTTGAGGGCATGTGCTGATCAACTGCTACTCAGTATGGTTCAGTTACTAGCAGTCGGGCGAAATATCTGTTGTCAAGAAGAGAAAGGTACACACACCAGTGTGTAAATCAACATCACTATGCACAATGACATGTGTGTGACTGTCCCTTTAACACTTCAACACTCCTTTGGTATTTATGAATTTTTTTTTTTGACACAGGGTCTCGCTTTGTAGTCCAGGTAAGCCTTGCTTTGTAGTCCAGGCAAGCCTCAAACTCAGCAATCCTCCTGTCTCCGCCTCCTGAGTGCTGGGCGTGAGCCACCACGCCCAGCATTGTGGTGTGTGGTACTGATTGCTGGTGGGCACGAGTCACCACACCTGGTATTGTTGTATGTAGTTAGCTGGGATCAAACCCAGGACCTTGAGCTTGCAAGGCAGGGCCTGGAACCACTGAGCTAAATCTCCAACCTGGTATTTATAAGTTTTCTGAAGAAGATAGTAGAACAGAGATTTCCCCCTGGTGCAAGTTCTTTTATGTTGCTGAAAGCCAGCATCTATGTATCATGTACAGGCACAAATTTTCAATGTTAAATGTGATCATAATGTATGTATAAAATAAACCAATAAAGTCAATTTAAAAATTATTTTATGTGAAGCAACACATTTGGTTTAATAAACTCCTTTGAATAAAAAACTAAAAAGAAAAAACAAAGGAAGCCACCCTCTGAGATAGGCTTAAAGTATACATACCTACCAAGAAAGTACAAATTGTATCTCCTGAATATAGGGATTATGGGCGTACACCACCTCCCACCTCACCTAGGTTCACCTTCATTTTTAAATGAGAAACTTAAATGAGTCTCAAGCTAGAAAAGCTAAATATGTATTCAAAGATTTTAGTCAAATCTTCTGCAAGTTAAAAGGATGTCTTTTTTTTTTTTTTTTTTTTTTTAAGACAGGGTCTTGCTTTGTAGTTCAGGCTGGCCCTGAGCTCACTATGGAGCCCAGGCAAGCTGCGGTGAACTCAGCAATCCTCTTGTCTCTGCCTCCCGAGTGCTGGGATGACAGGCTGAGCCACCATGCCCAGCACTGTGGTATGCGGTGTTGATTGTTGGTGGGCATGAGTCTCCATGCCCAGCATTATATGTGGTTACTGGGGATCGAACTCAGGACCTTGCGCTTGCGAGGCAGGCACCGGAATCACTGAGCTAACCCTCTGGCCCTGTTTGTTTGTGTTTTTGAGACAGGGTCTTGCTTTGTAGTTCAGGCTGGCCCTGAGCTCACTATGTAGCCCAGGCAAGTCTTGAACTCAGTAATCTTCCTGCCTCTGCCTCCCAAATGCTGGGATGACAGGCCTGAGCCCCCTCACCCAGCACTGTGGTATGTGGTACTGATTGCTGGTGGGTGTGAGTCACCACGCCCAGCATTGTGGTGTGTGGTACTGATTGCTGGTGGGCACGAGTCACCACACCTGGTATTGTTGTATGTGGTTATTGGGGACAGAACCAGGGACCTTGTGGTTCCTAGGGAGGCGTCAGAATGACTGAGCCAAATCTTTGGGCCTAACATTTATTACTTTTATGATCAAGAAAAATACTGTCTCAGAAGGCATAAAGTAAATGACTTTAAGTAGTTATTTCTATCATTTTAGGGAGTTTTTCTTGATATTTCAGTACTTACATGTTTAAGCAGCCAGGATTATGCTGATATTACTCCTGAACTGCAGAGTAATTACCTAGGTCAACTGCCCTTTTACATTCAAGCAAGATCTTTCTGGCAGCAGTATAGTATTTTGAAAATATCTCTTTAAAAGTTTTTCTTTGATGAAATCTGAATTGATGTATTAACACCTATATGACAAATATAAAGTACTAAATATACATTAAAATATATGACAAATATAAATAAAGTACTAAATATACATTAGTAATTATAGCCTTACCATTTTGGGTTGGTCTTTCTGGATTATAAGACTGAAATGACTACTACTGTAGGAGACTTAATATACAAACACACACCCAGCTCTGATGTTCAAATTAAGCACTCTTTGGTTTATTATGAAAACTTAAGACTTATTAATGGTACCAAATAGATCTGATCTCCCTGTACATAGGATAAAAAAAGAATTGAAGTATACATTTCCACAAAGTAATTTTGAGCATTAGAATGGAGATCAATTTCCCAGTTTGACGCTCTGACCAGATTAGGGCTCAGCAAATGTTTTCTGTAAAGGTCCAGATAGCAAATATTTCAGATTTGGGCTTTGTGGGCCAACAGGCAAAACTGAAGATGTTAGACAGGTCTTTATAGAATAAGAAAAGAAATATCAACAAAATTTTATGGACCAAATTGAAAATAAAGTAATAATTGAATATATTTTAAAATATAATAGGTTTACAAAGGATAAGGATGGCAATCTTTTGGGGGGAGGATATTTTCCTTCAGTGAGGTTCAAAGCTAATATTTCCTACCACCACAATCATTTTAGGGGTGGGATCCTGGCTCAGTGGTAGCGCCCTTGGCCAGTACATGCAACCCCAGTCCCACAAAGAATACAAATTAACTGCAAACTGGCACCTGTTAATGCTAACTACTGAATTGCAATGAATCTTACACTTTGAACTATGCCTCAAAATTGTGATCTGGCTGGAGATTTAGATCAGTGGTTCCAGCGCATTCCTAGTGAGCACAAGGTCCCTGGTTTGATCCCTGGGAACCATATATAATAATACTGGATGTGGTGACTCATACCCACCAGCAATCAGCACCACACACCCCAATGCCGGGCGTGGTGGCTCACGCCTGTAATCCCAGCACTCAGGAGGCAGAGGCAGAGGCAGAGAGGCAGGAGGACTGCTGAGTTCCAGGCTTGCCTGGGCTACATGGTGAGTTCAGGGCCAGCCTGAACTACAAAGCGAGACCCTGTCTCAAAAAAAAAAAAAAAAAAAAAAAAAAAAAAAAAAAAAAAAAAAAAAAAAAAAAAAAAAAAAAAAAAAAAAAAAAAAGATCTTAACACTTATTTTTCTTCTCGTTTTGTTATGATAGCTAGAGTGACAATAAAAAACAATAAAATGTCCCAGTATGGTGCCACGTGTGAAGAAGTACAGTTGTGCCGCCATGACCTGCAGTGCCCCAGGCAGCAGTGTGAAACGAGGAAGCTCTGCAGCTGTCACTCGCGTCTGTGGTGACACAGTCACTGACAGCAGTAAAGGAACTGATATGGCTGCGTCTAACCACACTCTATTTATAGACTCTGAAATCTGGATTTTGGGTAATTTTTACATCATGAAATATTCTTCTTTGGATTACTTTTAATCCATTAAAAATGTAGGAACTACTTTTAGCTCATGCGTTGTAAACAACAGGCTGCGGCAGAGGGCTAGCTCTGAGCCTACCACTGAGTGCTCTTACCTTCTGGCAAGCTGCCTCAGCTGCTCAGCACATTCGCTGTCTGATTTCTGGTTAGTCAGTTCAAGGATGTTCATGGTTCTATGGAAATGTCCGCACGATAAACTGACACTCACAGCTGTCTCATGTTTGTCTCCAGTGAGGACCCACACTTTGATACCAGCCATTCTCAAGGCTTCAATAGTTTCTCGAACTTTGTCTTGTAGTCTAAAAAAGAAAAAAAAAATTGGTTGAAAAGAACAGTTTTCTTGCTGCACATTAAGTTATAAACCATACAGCATATAATGCTAGGAATGTTACCATATAACAGTGTAACCAGAATTTTCTCATTCAGAAGATGCAAGAATAAATTGACTAGTATTCTTGTAAACCACATGAAATCAACCAATTAAAATCTATAGTGTGTATTTTAAGAGTATATCTACAGTCTTCATAAACTCCTATTTTATAAGAAAGTTTTTTTGTTTTTTTTTTTTTGAGAAAGGATCTTGCTATGTAGTTCAGGCTGGCCCTGAACTTACTATGTGGCCCAGGCTGGCCTCGAATTATAGCGATTCTCCTGCCTCTGCCTTCCAAGTGCTGGGATTACAGGAGTGTGCCACCATGCCCAGCTTGAAAGTCTCATTAATAGGCAGTGCTAGGGGATTGAACCAAAGGCCACATAGATGTTACACAATTGCTCTGCCACTGGGCTATATTCTCACCCTCAGGAATTCTTAAATTTCTAGTCGGAGATTTCTCTCTCCCTCTTATCTAAGTCTCTCAAATCACTCTTCTGTTTATTTATTTTCTGGAGACTTCAGGCTGGCTCTGAACTCACTATGTAGCCCAGGCTGGCCTTGATCTTGAAGGTGATTTTCCTGCCTCAGCTCCTAAGTGCTGGGATTATAGGCAAGTGCTACCATGTTTGGCTTTAAATCACTCTTATATGTTAAAAAATTAGAAAACGGACAATATAAGATAATCCTAGAACTGTAAACATATAATAAGAGAACTATAACAGAACAAAACATAGAGACTTGAAGAAGAAAAATTTTGAATCTTGTTATGTGTCCGGAAAGGTCTTTCTAGTGTGAATATCTGAGCTAAACAGAACAGAGAAGGGAAGGATCATCCAGGCAGAAGGCAGAGCCTTGCCAAGGAACAAACACACAAAACAATAATGTCCACTCTCGTGGGCGTGCATTGTGGTATACCGAAGTGCAAAGTGAAAGGAAGCAGGGTGGACAGTGCAGCCAGAGAGTTAAGCTGCCCTTAATGTCTCTCTGCCCAGCACTGGGACTGGGGAGGGTTCTCAACACTCAAGGTCACTGGGAGAAACAGATTTAATAGTTTTTCTTTACCTACTTCAGCTATCTGACTAGAAAAAACAAAACAAAGTAAAAGAAAACAAAACAAACCAAGTATATACTGACTGGGAAAATCAAAGCTTTCATTATCTTGATTTTAAATAATATATATTAACTCCTTATGGGATGTTAACAACCAGAATTTACTATATCACAAAATTTGGCTAAAAATACAAGAAAAACCGTCCTGATTATTTATCTGACACTTACCTGTCTTCTACTGCGGTGGCCCCAAGGAGTATCAGGTCTCTCTCTATGACCTGGAAGACTCTGGACAATTTCTCTTCCCGCTGCTGCAAGGCAGTCCTGGCTTCAAAGAGGCGCCTGTCTATCTCTTCATATTCTGTAGGTGTGAACTGTCTATAGGCTATACACAGAGTTCTTAGCCCTTTCTAAAACAAAGACAAAAATTGAATACAACTAATGAAAATCAGGAAGTTACTGAAATAAATTGAGGGCCCTGAGTTCAATTTCTAGCCTTGCAAAAATGATACAAAAATGAACCCCCTTAACTAAGAATTCATTACCAAAAATTCCATTTTAAACAATTTAAAAAGTACTACAACTAGTGATAGGAAAGAAATGAAATGTTACGAAGCCCTAGAGATCTGAGTTATAGATTACATATTATCAAGAACTCTCAATGATCAGCTGCTCAAAATGATTAAGGTTACCGAATTGTATAATATGAGGATCTATTTAGAAAGGACCATAAAAACTAACTTATCTGTGGGCCAGAGGATTAGCTCAGTGGTTCCGGCGCCTGTCTCGCCAGCCAAGGCCCTGAGTTTGATCCCCAGTAACCACACAGAATGCTGGGCGTGGTGACTCAGGCCCACCAGCCACCAATACCACATACCACAGTGCCAGGTGTGGTGGCTCACGCCTGTCATCCCAGCACTCGGGAGGCAGAGTCAGGAGGATTGCTGAGTTCGCGGCAGCTTGCCTGGGCTACATAGTGAGCTCAGGGCCAGCCTGAACTACAAAGCGAGACCCTGTCTCAAAAAAAACCCCCAAAAAACAAAAAAAAAACTAACTTATTTGTGATTCTGAAACTATTACATGGAAAGTTACAAAGTTCTACAGTGTACCTTCAAGACTATGTGGAGAGACAGCACCAGTTCTGCTCACTTGCTTTACTGTAAAAATCCATTGTACCTCATTTATAAGATTTATTTTAAGTAAAGGAGATCATAATTTCCTATGGGTTCAATATATGATGAAACTTGCCATTCAAGTAAGGAACTGTGTAAAATACTATTGAACAAACTATATTTTCTAGATCTATCTGACTTGTTTTCGGGTGGGGAATAATACTGCGATAGAATGCAGAGGCACTCTACCACTAAGTTACAGCCCTAGCCTTTTCATTTTTTATTTTGAAACAAGGTCTAAGTGGCCCAGCCTGGCCTCAAACTTGCCTTCTCCTGCCTCAGCCTTCTAAACAGATAGAATTACATGCAGGCAACGAGGAACCTGCCCAAATGAATGATTATATCTTTATTGGAGAGCTGAAATTCACTCAGAATTTACCAATATATACTGGATTACATGACTCTAATGGGCTCAAATTTTTCTTACTCTCTTAAATTGGTATCTAAATCCAAAAGCTTAGATATTCCTTTTTCTTGTCATTTTCCTCAGAAAAATCCATAGTAGAGTTCTAATATAAAAACTAAGAAGGAAGACTTTAAAACACTATATGTCAATATTTAGCAGATGTTAAAGTACAAGATGGCATTTTCATCACCTCCGAAAAGAATCCTGTACCATCAGCACCCTCACTTTGCCTTTTTCCAATCCCTGGCAACTGCTAATCTATCCATTTGTTCTTCTAACAATGTGCTTATTCTGGGTATTTCAGGTAACCTTTTGTGAATGACTTCTTTCAGCAGTGTTTTTAAGGTTTATCCTTGTAGTGGAATATATCAGTACTTAATTCAGTGGCAAAGTTAACATTGCATGACATGGAAAATCATGTAACACCTAACCATTCATCAATCTGGTGTTTGGGTTTTTCCAATTTTGGCTTTTAAGAATGCTGCTGCTTATGACCATTAATATACAGATTTGATGTGGATCAATATTTTCAATTTTCTTGGGTGGGTGTGTACAGAGGAGTGGAGCTGCTGAAATTACCTTTGAGGAACTGCTGAACTGTTTTCCAAAGTGGTGCACCACTTATCACTCCACTAGCAACGCCTAACACTTCTAACTTCACCATGTTCTCAAATTTCTGTACATTCTTTCAGGAAGGCCTCCGTCCATGGAGGGAGCCCAGCCTTGCACATGCTAAGCAGCCTACCACTGAGCCATTGCACCAGACCAGTTTTTCTTTTCTTTTCTCTTTAAAAGACAGTCTTAGTAGGGCACTATGGCACATGCCTACAGTCCCAGCCACAAAAGACTGAGGCAGGAGAATTCTAGGCACCCATGAGTTTAAGAGCAGCCTGAGCTCAGGAGACTCTCAGCCTCAGCAGCTCAGTGCCTGGGGCTGGAGGTGCATACTGCTCTACCTCATCCTCTCTCATTTGTTTCAGTGCTAGGGACCACAGCCAGGCCATTGAACCTGCTAAGCAAGTGCTCCACCACTGACCTACATTCCAAGCACTAAACTATCTTTCCAAACTGCAGTTTGAAAACAGGTGTGGGGTTGTACAGCTGTCATCACAACATCTGAGGATGAGGCAGGAGGATCCTAAGTTCTAGCCCAGCTCAGGCAATTTAGCGATTTATCTCAAAGAATGAAAAGGGGTGGGGGGTACTGGGAAGGTAGTTAGCTCAGTGCAAAGATCCTATATTCAATTCCCAGCACCCAAACAAACAAAGTTCTTACAACTATTTTAATGAGAAAACTTTTATTTTAGTAGAATAAAAAGGTTTTTATATAAAGAACATGGAGCAGACAAATAATAGGGCAAGAGAACTACAAAAGTTCCACAGCTTTGATAATTAAAAAAAAAGCATCTGTGCTGACATGTCCAGCTTAAAGTGTTTATCTTACAGAAATTTGTACTCACCAAAGCGAATTCATCTACATGAAGTCTGGTTTTCTCTATTTCTCCACCTATGCAATTAGGGAGAATTGATGATTCTGCTCCTTTAGCAAATAAAAGTTTCTCACCTAAAATGAAAAATAAGACATCAAGCTCTTTCTAGGTAAATGAAAATTCATGAAAGTTGAGATTGTTTACCTGAAAATGCTTGAACAATTACACTCATTCTCCTACGATCTGAATCAAATTCCAGAACATGAAGCAGTTTGTACCTAAAGAAAGAAACACAGAAACCCTACTCTTTAAAATAATAAGTGACTATTTGGAAAGAATCACTATAAAAAATAAAAGACCGACTTGAAATAAGAAACCAACTCAACTGCATTGCACAGTATAGGTCATGAGTCATTAATAACGATACTGGATAGAAAGAAGAAATTGACACTGAGTCTACCTAACTCTTGTCATTTGATAAACATTAAGTAATCTGTCTAAACAAGCTTGTGAGCAGCTAAGCAAGAACTGAAATTGAGATCTGTTCTGCTCCGTACTTTTCTTACTAAAAGGTGACCGATTCTCTTTCCTATTCTTTTCTACCCTAGTGTCCTGAATGACAAACATAACACACACACACACACACACACACACACACACGGGTATGAGAGGCACATCACAGCAGTGATTTTAAACCTAGGTGTAAGTATGGGGGGGGTTGTACTGTGGGGGACGAATGTCAGCTAGAGAACTATAAAAGTTGTGTGGATGGGTGTGGTCTGGTTGGAAATCTAGATGAGTCTTGTACACCAATAAAAATATGGAATACTTGACAGTCTCAAGGAAAACTGAGTAAAATGACAGTTTAAACACTGATGAAATGCAGTAGACAAGCTTCCACAGGAAAGCAGCAAAGGGTGTGGGATATATCTTAGTGGTAGAGACCTTGCCTCCCATCACTATGCCACTATTACCTAGTACTCAAAACAAAACAGACAAAACAGAACAATAACAAAAGAAAGCAACCAAAGAATGGGCCCTGTTTAGTATGGAAAAGCATAGCTGGAGTTCAGATAGGTACATAAGGGACAAAAGTCCAAACAGTGCTAGATGTGAACCAATTTATTATAGTAGAAATACTAGAAATAGACAATGTTTGAGACCTAAAATTACAGAAAATGTAAGGAAAGCTGAGCAAGGTGCAGGTCAACAGCAGAACACTTGTCTAGCAAGTGTGAGGCTCTGAGTCCTAGTGTGGCAAAAACAGAGTTATAATGTAAAAAGTGTTTTCTCTATTGAGTGGGTAAAAACTTATGAAACTGAATCCTAGGCAATTCTAATCTTTAAGTAAATTCATGAAGTAGCAAGCTACAATAATGATGGAAGAGTCAAAGCAGAATACTGTTATAACTGTGGTAAGATAAATGTACTGTAGACATCCTTCTAGAGCAAAATTTGGTAAAATTTGTAAAGAGCTAAATAGTTAATAAATATTTTGGGCCTTGTAGGCTATTTATGATCTCTGCTGCATATTTTTTCTTTTTTTAAATAATGCTTGAAAAACGTTTTGGGGCTATGCAAAAACAGACTGGATGACAGATTTTTCTAGGAGCAACAGTTTACTGATTATTTGTTCTATACTATATAGCTAATAAAGAAAATACGACAATACATGGAAAAAAATTACCGTTCCAATTTTCCCAGTATTTTAATTTCCATAATTTCTTCAGAACTGCCAATAAATACAATACCAATTCTAGAAATTAAAAGAACAAGAAATGTAAGATTTTAAGGGATATTTTTATTATACAAATTTTCACAATAAGCAAATTTGTACAAATCTTTAAAAACTTAAAATGAATTTATGCTTGAAAATTCTAAATGATGATTCTTTGCTATTTGAACATTTGCTTAAAAAATATTTTCTAGGGCTGGAGATTTAGCTCAGTGGTTCTGGCACCTTCCTAGCAAGCACAAGGTCCTGAGTTCAATCAGTAACCACATAAAACAGTGCCGGGCATGGTGACTCACACCCACCAGCAATCAGTACCAGATACCACAGTGCTGGGTATGGTGGCTAATGCCTGTAATCCCAGTACTCGGAAGAAAGAGGCTGGAGGACTGCTGTGAGTTTGAGGCTTGCCTGGGCTACATAGTGAGTTCAGAACCACCTAGAACTACAAAGTGAGACCTTGTTACAAAAAAATTTTTTAAAAAGTGTTTTCTAGTGCTCTGGATTTAGCTCAGTGGTGCTGTGCCTGCCTTGCAAACACAAGGTCCTGAGTTTAATCCCCAGTACTGAGACAAAAAAGAAAGAATGAAAGAAAAAAAAGTGTTTTCTAAGTGGTTTAGAAAATAAGACCAAGTTAACCTTGCAGCAGCTTCCACTAGAGCCTTTTCATCTGGGGAAGATGCGTAGTACTCCAGCTGAGCAGGGGCCAGGGTAGACTGCCAGGGACCATCACCAATGCTGTCACTTTGAACATTGCTGATCTGCACAGTGTGGCAGAGACTGACTGCTTTGAAGAAGAGACCATGTTCTGTAATCTGTAAAAACACAATATCCAAGATATAAGCACCGTTCCCAAATACTTTAGAAAAACTGACAGTTTTATTTAACTAGTTATTAAATCTAGGACCTCATCCATGGTACTGAGCAAATGGTCTATCACTGAGCTACATCCTTTTCATTTTGAGATATGGCCCTGCTAAATTACTCAGGCTGGCCTGAAATGTGTAATACTCCTGTCCTAGTCTCTTGGGTAGGCTGGGATTACAGACATGGGCCATAACACCTGACTCGGAGACCGAATTCTAAGTGCTAGGACAAATGTATCACAACCTGGATGACCTGAATAAAAGCTGGCTGCTTCTAACTGCAAAATGTGAAATGTCAGGCTCAGTGGCTCCAGTATCTGCCTTGCAAACCCAAAGTCCTGAGTTTGCTCCCTGGTAACCATATACCACAATGCTAGGCATGGTGACTCATGCCTGTAATCCCAGCACTTGGGAGGCAGAGGCAGGAGGATTGCCAAGTTCAAGGGTTGTCTGGGCTACATAGTGAGCTCAGGGCCAGCCTGAACTACAAAGAGAGAACCTGTCTCAAAAAAAAAAAAAAAAAAAAAGTGAAATGTCACACTGGCTTCAATCCCTTGACATTTGTGCACCTTTCTGGGAGGCACAGCCAAACTGCACATAAAGCAGGCCCCTGCCCCTTAATTATAAGCTCTATTTCTCACTTCAAGGCAGTAACAGCTTTTCTTAAGTCAGTTTTGTTTAAATCCCTGGCGAGCTAGGGAAGGCACCCTGTAGGTGATGAGTAACACTGGACTATAACTACAAAACCTCAGGGTTTTGGGCCAGAGATTTAGCTCAGAGGTTCCTGCATCTCTGCCTGGCAAAGGTAATGTTCCAATCTCTGATCTCCTGTAGCACATATCACAATGCTGGGTATGGTGGCTCATGCTTGTAATCCTAACACTTGGGAGGCAGAGGCAGGAGGATCACTGAGTTTGAGGCTTGCCTGGGCTACATAGTGAGCTCAGGGCCAGCCTAAACTAAAAAGTGAGACCCTGTCTCAAAATAATAAAAAAAGACACAAAAAAACCCAAATCCTGAGGGTTTTGTTTCGTAGTACTAAGTTAAAGACATACATTTCAAATATATTCCTTGGTCTACTGGACATTAACATTCCCCCTCCCACGCATCAATTATCAAAGAGAATTAATTAATATAAAACCCTTATTTATTCATTTAAAAATTGCTTACTAGTTCAGCTTCATTTTCAGGACTGGTTCTAAAAGAGGAACTGCTGGTAAGATGGGCTAAGTTGCTAAGGTGGGAGAAACCACTGAGATAAGGTAAGTTTCCTTCTGAAGAGTCAGGTGTTGGTCCTTCAGGTACAAGTCTACCATTGATTTCCTGGTATTTTATGCCACTGATTGAACATTCCCGGAACTGCATCTCATTTTCTGTCAGTGTTCCCGTTTTATCTGTAAACACATAGTCCACCTAGAGAGACCAAAGGCAAAATAAAACAAACCTTTGTGTTCAAACACTTATGGTGAAAAACAAAAACCTTGCCCTGTGTCTCAGCTGGCACAGAACAATATATCAATGGAAGAGTCGTGTAATCCAAGCGCGAGCAACACAAATGCCAAGGAAACAGAACAAGGTGTCACTAACATGTTAACTCTGTGTGCACTCTGAAGTCTGAGATCCTGAGATCCACGCTCATCTGTAGAGCTGATTGAGACACAAGAACTTCATTTCCACCTCCTGGCTCAGCTGTTCTATAAATAGCACTGTGCAAGAATTACTGAAGTGAGGGTGGGAAGGGTGCTTCACCTAGAAAGAGACAGGGATCCAGGCCAGGAGAAATGGCACAGAGCTGGGAAATGGAACACAAAGTGACAGCAGCAGAAATTGGGGGTAAGAAGTTGTCCAACATAAAGGAAATTGAAACTGAGCACAGGAAATAAGAACTTTAAAAAATGTTTAAAAGAATGTATTTTATTTTACTTATTTTTTAGCTTTTGGAGACAGGGTCTTGCTTCATAGTTCAGGCTGGTCCTGAACTCACTATGTGGACCAGGCTATCTCTGAATTCAAAGCAATCCTCCTGCCTCTGCCTCCCAAGTGCTGGGGTTACAGGCATGAGCTGCCACACTTGGCATTGTGGCATATGGTACCAGGGGTTGAACTTGGGACCTTGCACTTGCAAGGCAGATGCTAGAACCACTGAGCTAAATACCTGGCCATAAAATAATGTATTTTAGCTGGGTGTGGTGGCTCAAACCTGTAATCCCAGCACTTGGGAGGCAGAGACAAGAGGATTGCTGAGTTCAAGGCTTGCCTGGGCTACATAGTGAACTCAGGGCCAGCCTGATCTACAAGACTCTGTCTCAAAAAAAAAAAAAAAGTATTTTAAAAGGTAGGTAAGACAAATTCTTTTTATTATGCTTAGAAATTAATTCTAGAAAATTTACCAGAGAGGAAGGTAGTCCTAACTCATTCATGAAGAGAAAAAGACTTAACAAAAGTTAAGTCTTGGTACAAACTGGACTGCCATAAGGGTTTGATTTGCTGCAATGATAGGTCTGTCTATCTCTCCATATATATAAATATATGGAATTTACTTCAGGAATGTAAGATTCAACAGACATACCAATGAACACAATACACCATATTAATAAAATGGTATCTGTCTTTTATTCAGTGGATAAAACCACCATCTTAGAACAGGCAGGAAAAGCATTGAACACAACCTTATACCCTTCATGATAAAAGCATTCAAAAAATTAGGGATAAAAGGGAGCTTCTTTAACTTGATTAAAGAGGAGAGTAATAAGACAGACATATGTTACTATCATTTTTATCAACCCTGTACTGAAGGAGCCAGATGCTTGTAATCCCAGCATTTTGGGAGGCTGAGGTAGAAGGACTGCAAGTTTGAGCCCCATTTGAATACTTTATTGATTTAGTGAGGTCTTGTCTCAAAGACTAAAACAAGCAGGGATGAAGCTGGGGATTTAGCTTGGTGGTTCTGGCATCTGCCTCACAAGCATATGATCCCCAGTTTGATCCCTGGTAACGACATACAATACCAGGTGTGGTGACTGACATCCACCAGCAATCAATACCACATACTACAATGCCAGGTATGGTGGCTCAAACCTGTAATCCCCGTACTTGGGAGGCAGAGGCAGGAGGATTGCCAAGTTCGAGGCTTGCCTGGGCTACACAGTGAGCTCAGGGCCAGCCTGAACTACAAAAGCGAGACCCTGTCTCAAAAAAACAAAACAAAAACCAAAAATAAGAGGGACCAAAAAAAAAAAAAAAAAAAAAAAAAAAAAAAAAAAAAAAAAAAAAAAAAAAAAAAAAAAAAAAAAAAAAAAAAAAAAAAAAAAAAAAAAAAAAAAAAAAAAAAAACAAACCATATTTACTGATGTACTTACTGATGTATTTAGATACACAGAGATGCTTCATTTATATGTCAGAGAGTTGTTTTGTGGTATATGAAAGTAGGCAAATGAAAAAGAGCAGTTAAAAAGAAAATACAGTATTATAGGGATTACATGAAGAACTTGGAACAATATGAAAAGTCATAATAACATCAACTAATAAGTATTTATTAAGTTCCATTTGTGATATAACGATACCAGAGGGCTTTAAAGAGGCAAAGTGGGCATGTTTTCTGGGCATGTGTGGGTGCGGGAACATAGTATTGCTATGTCTGTATATTCTATAATACAGAATGTCAGAAAATTTTAAATTAAGGAAAAAATACCTAGAAATATATTAGTAAATAATGGAAGAAACAAGAAGATTTTTAAGAATTAGGGGTGGAGCAAAGCAGCAAAGCAGGGCTGTTTCCAGATAACTTTGTATTATTTTGTTACACTGAGTTTATATATACATTCCTCTAAAAAAGATTAGAAAAATAAAATCTTAAGATCATCTTTACCTGTCCAAGTTCTTCATTCAGATCGGAAGTATTGACTTGAGCTTTCTGATCTGATTCCTCATGATAGAGGTCAAGATCCCAGCCAATAAAAAATGATCCAAGAAATTTTTGCATTTCAACTGTTACATATAGTGAAATTGGAATGATAAAATTGTAGAGTACCAGAAAAGCAAGGAAATCAGAAATAAATCTCAGAATCTAGGAAAGGAAAAAAAAATAATTATTTCATAAAAGAAAATATGAGAGAATTTGCATTACCAAAGAACTGATCAGTTTCATGCATAAACAGACCATCAACTAATGAAATTCATTTACTGAATTGTGTTCCTAACACTGTACTTCCTTTGTTTACTTAGAAACTTGATCAATGTAAAAGGTTAAATTCAAGTAACTTGTTACTCATTGGCTGGGCATGATGGAACATGTCTGTAATCCCAGCACTTGGGAGACGGAGGCAGGAGGATCACCTTGAGTTTGAGGTCAGCCTCGGCTACATAGTGAGTTCAAGGCTAGACTGAATGAACTACATAGGATGATCCTGTCTAAAAAAGCAGAGGTCACCTAGTGTGATTGAAACTAACTTGGGAAGATTATAATTATACCCTTTTATTACTTATCCATTTTATTACTCTTGAAAACCATGGACAATTTATCCATCTTATTACTCTTGAAAACCATGGACAACTAAAAGTGGAATATAACTTTAAAACATATCACAAATGTTAGACTATATTTATGAGAAATTAAAATCATGATTTGCACACTGGAAAAGCCTCCAACCGTGGCACAGGAGAACCACACTCATGCTTTCCGTAAAAGGAAAAGCACATAGTTACGGATGAGAATGATATTAAAAACATGACTGTGTATTTATCTGCTTTGTGGTCTCTTGAGATCCAAATATGTCTTCCAGTAGTATTTGTGTTTTGATCTAAAGTAAAATTTGGAGAACAATTTTTACCAAAATTATATGTTATATGTTGCAAGTCTATATTTAATCAGTTTAAAATGTCATATAATTTGTGAATTACTTCATATGTACCATTAAGATTGACAGTAAGACTTCTTGAATTATTTAGACAGAACTAAAATTAATTCTCCTTATTTCATTTATAAGATACAGTATATGGAATAGAAAACTGAGTATGTAGTATTTAAAGGGAAAGCAAATAAAGCTGGACTTAAAAAGCATTACTGTAAACACATACTGACTGCTCTGTTTGCAGTGTCAGCTCAGGGAAGACAGGCTTAGGAGACTGCAGTGGTCCTTTCTCTCCGAAGTTACCAAAACATTAACTGTGTCAACAAGTAAAGTCTGTTTTACAGCAGTTACAAATATCATAAAATACCTTACTACTATTTCTTTGATGTTCTGTTTTTTGGTTATACCAAGGTTCATCCCATTTTTCTTCAGCTTGCCATGTATATTTCAAGATAGTACTGATGGTGGCTTCAGAAATAAGTATTATTAGATAAATTATCAAAAATATGTTCATTGATCTGAAATAAGAATATAAAACATATCAATATGTAAAGAATTACTCTATTTTAAAGGATATAGTTTTTATTTTTAGGAAAAGACCACCCACCAGAATTGATTCACCAACAATAAAAGAATCAATACACACAGGTCTTACAGTAAATAATTATTTTAGAACTTATTTTGTGCTAAGTACTCTAAGATTTTTTTCTTGTATTTTCAGGGCCCATCTAATTTTTTTTTTTTTGTATGGGGGACTGAACTTGTGACTTTGTGCTTGAGAGGCAGGCGCTGGACCCACAGAACTAAATTGCTGGCCCCCTAGGGTCCATCTATTTGCAAGTGTAATAAATAAAATACTGCACTGCATTACAATTTTACAAAATTCGTCACATGCACTATTTTACTTGACCTTTATAAAAACCCTATAAAGAAGAAATTGCTAAGTCCTTTTAACTGATGATACCTAGATCTAAAAGTAATTACATAATTTTTCCAAATCACTAGCAATTGACTTCAGAGCCCTTCTCTTTTTTTTTTTTTTTTTGAGACAGGGTCTTGCTTTGTAGTTCAGGCTCACTATGTAGCCCAGGCAAGCTTTAAACTCAGCAATCCTCCTGCCTCTGCCTCCCAAGTGTTGGGATTACAGGCGTGAGCCACCACACCCAACATTCAGAGCCCTTCGCTTTACCAAGCAAGCTTAGTTGTGATATATCTGATTTTAGGTTTAAAACCGTATGTTTTTTATATTATTAAGGAAATGTCATTTCATTTAAAAATTCAAATATCAAATAAACCATAGTATGATGAACCCTCAGGCATCCAACAAATACTCAGGGAGAATGCAGGTCACAGGCATTATAAAGGCTCTTCCTGAGGCAACTGGCTAGCTGATTTTTCTCTCTGGGCTTTCTGTAGTTTAGCTTCATCTTAGCTATGCAAGTAGTTGGTGTCTGACATCTTCCAACATAAATGCTACACTACGGAGAGAATAAGGGGCCCAGAACAGAACTGGTTTTGCTTGGCTATTATACATTAGGGAACATGCTGGTGCTTCATCTTTGGTGTTGCTCACATTTTTAAACATGGAAACCTCTGGTTCTACTGAATAGTATAGTGGGTCCAAGCCTGCGAAGATAAGAAGCAGGGGGTTTGATGTTCCAATCTATACACCGTCTGACTACAGATTCTGATTGTCCCCAACCTCACTACGAGCCCTCTGTTCATCCCACACTCTGGCTCTACCTTCTGCTCATGCCTGTCTTGTCAAACACTTCAGCATGCCTACACTGCACAGCTCATCTTTATTTGCTTAACCAACTTTTAAATGTTTAACTCATCTTCCTGAAATGTCTTAAATTTATATTCAAGTTTTTCTTGTTTAAATTAAAACTAGTTTAATTAATTAAAACTTGCTTAAATTAAAACAGACTAATTTTTAATCACTGAATTTTCTTTTCGTATTAGGTTAAACTTCCAAACTGATGGGAAACACCAAAAGCAGAAACAAATTGTAACTTAGAAAACAGAACACTGTAACAGTCACACAAAAAATATGCAATACATATTTCTAGATTGTTTTCACAAGCAAAATTCTGTTCAGTTTTAGTTTCTTGTAATTCATGGTTATTAACATTTCTTTTTTTTTTTTGAGACAGGGTCTCGCTTTGTAGTTCAGGCTGGCCCTGAGCTCACTATGTAGCCTAGGCAAGCCTTGAACTCAGCAATCCTCCTGCCTCTGCCTCCTGAGTGCTGGGATTACAGGCTTGAGCCACCAAGCCCAGCATCTGTGGTATGAGGTGCTGACTGCCAGTGGGCGTGGCCACCAAGCCCAGTATTGTTGTATGTGGTTACCGGGGATTGAACCAGGGACCTTGCGCTTGCAAGGCAGGCACTGGAACCACTGAGCCAAATCTCCGGCCCGGTTATTAACATACTAACTCTCAGTGATGCTCCCTATAAGGGATGGTGGTACATGTCTACGTAATGTCACCAGCTTGGCAGTTGCATTCTTGTTTTCTCATCTTTTCTCTCCATTCTTCAAAATAAGTAATTTCTCTTGCTTCCCCCCCCCACCCTGTTCACAATGTCTTCTGCTTTCAATTTTATATTAAACCCCCTTTTTTTTTTTTTTGAGACAGGGTCTCGCTTTGTAGTTCAGGCTAGCTCTGAGCTCACTATGTAGCCCAGGCAAGCTTCGAACTCAGCAATCCTCCTGTCTTTGCCTCTCCAGTGCTGGGATTACAGGAGCTACCACGCCCGGCTCTGTGGTACGCAGTATTGACTGTTGGTGGGCGTGAGTCTCCAGGCCCAGCATTGTATGTGGTTACCGTGGATTGAACTCAGGATCTTGCATTTGCGAGGCAGGTGCTGGAACCACTGAGCTAACCCTCTGACCCCTTAAACCCATTTTATAGTGTTTATATTTCAGCAATTACATTTTTCAACTCAAGGACTTCCATAGGTTTTTTTGTTAGCATCTAAGTTTTCCATATGTCCATTAACATTTTCCTTGAGTACCTTCAAAATACGTGTAATATTTGAAGTCATTTACTTGCTAATTGTTAAGTTTAGATGATTAAATAGTAATAATGAGGTATAAATAAATGAAAATACAGTTTTCTTACTTTTCCACAGCAGATCTTTTCTGTGACTTGCTCTTGTAATTTAATGCCATTTTAGTTTCCATGCCAGTGTATACAGCAACACCTACAGAACAAAATAGAACCCTCTCACAACAGTGCTCTGCATGTTCACAGGAAATTAATGTATATACTTACTATAGCATGCAAGCTTTTTTCTTTTTGAGACAGGGTCTCACTTTGTAGTTCAGGCTGGCCCTGAGTTCACTATGTAGCCCAAGCAAGCCTCGAACTCAGCAACCTTCCTGTCTCTGCCTCCTGAGTGCTGGGATTACAAGCATGAGCCACCATGGCCGGCATTAGCATGCAAACTTTTAAGAAAAAGTTATGTCTGACAACTGTTATAATTTGGCTCTTCTTTAAGTGTTTTTATAGCTTCTAAACACTTGGCAAATCTAATTATGGGGAGGTTACTATGGCTTGTGTTCAGATGCTGTCCAAACCCTCATGTGGTCATAGGAAGGGCTCTTTCAGAAGTACCTGGACTTACAGTGATGCTGAAATTGACACATGGTACAGTGCTAGGATCGAGGCACAAGGATTAAGGCTGTGAGTGCTAAGTGACCTAAACTGTCTGGATAGGACAAAAAGAACAGAGAGAACTGATTGTCCCTTGTTACTTTGCTACCTTCTCCCTGCCATGAACCATTTCTTCTCTTTGAGCCCTCTGCCATGCCACCCTCCTCTGAGGCAGCCAACTGTGGAGTGGAACCTCTATACATTATGAGCTAAATAAACCTTTCCTCCTTTCACTTTGATTATTGGGTAGTTTGTCTCGGCAATGAGAAAAGTGGCTAAGACAGAGCCCAAGTCAGTCTGCTGGATAGGAAAGCGACAGGACTCTCACTCCCAAGATATGGATAGCTATCTGAATGGAAGAGAGATAACTAGAATTACAACTAATAGAGGAAAGAGGTGGGAGAGAAACAGACAGCCTCTACAAATGGAGCTAGTAGAGGTGACAAAGACCCAAAGGGAAAGCCTACTCTGTTAGGTTGGTACAATGGATTAGGGCCAGAGACAGCAAAAGGCCTTGAACGCCAGAGTCTGCTCTGGGGGTCCTTCCACATGCACAGAGAGAGAGAACAGGAGGTCTGTTAGAGCAGCTGTATAAACACAAACAAAATGCTGTTCATTAAATGTCCAGCTGAAGTACTGAAATGAGTAAGAATGACAGTAATAGTAGGACTGAAATTTGGCAATGAATGAAATTAGACAAAACTAGCCTTATAAAAAAGTTGCAGTTAGACTTTGACTTGAATGTTAGTGTTCCAACTTCTTAGTCTTACATCTTTGGCTAAGTATTCCAAATCTCAATTCCCCCATCTTTAAATGGGAAAAATACATCATAGTAAAGTCTATATGATGTCCGTGGCACTTAGTACTTTTATACTTCTGTAGAACCTTTCTTAGCACCTAACTAGAGAAGAAAACGCCAGTCCCATTAAACAACCACTTCCTAGTTCTTGCTACTCTCTAGACCCTCAGAACAACTTACCTGTTTTATCACCATAATCTGTCTATTCTAAGTATTTCAAATAAATGGAATCGTACAATATTGCCCTTTTATATCTTGCTTTTTTATTTAATGTATTTTCAAGCACCACTCCTTTTTATGGCTAAGTAGTATTCCATTATGCAGATACATCAAATTTTGCTTATGTCTTCATTAGTTCATAAATATTTAGGCTATTTCCAATCTTTGGCTATTATATGTGAATAGTGTTGCTATGAACATTCTGTGCAAGTTTTTGCTTGAATACCCATTTTGAGTTCTCTGGGGTCCATACTTAAAATAAGATTTGAGTCATATGCTAAACACTATATTTAACTTACTGAAGAACTGCCAAACCGATTTTCACAGCAGCTGCAATGTCTTACACTCCTGTTAGCAATGTAGGAAGATTCTAATTTTTACACAACCTTGCCAATATTTGTTTATCTCCTTTTAAAAATAGGGACTTTGCTGGGCATGGTGGCTCATGCCTATAATCCCAGCATTTGGGAAGCAGAGGCAGGAGGATTGCTGTGAGTTCGAGGCTTGCCTGGGCTACATAGTGAGCTCAGGGCCAGCCTGAACTACAAAGCAAGATCCTGGCTCAAAACAAAATAAAACAAAACATAGCGCTTTTTCTTTTCTTTTTTTTTTTTTTTTTTTTTTTTTTGAGACAGGGTCTCACTTTGTAGTTCAGGTTGGCCCTGAGCACACGATGTAGTCCAGGGTAGCCTTGAACTCAGCAATTCTCCAGCTTCTGCCTCCTGAGTGTTGAGATTACAGGCATGAGCCACCATGCCTGACAAAAATAGGGATTTCTTTATCAGAGTGTCTAACACTCTGAGGTAAGATATATCATAGGTATATGAAAAGAGAATGAGGTTCCAGCACCTGCCTAGCAAGCACAAGGTCCTGAGTTTGATCCCTGCTAACCACCTACAACAATACCGGGCATGGTGACTCACACCTGTAATACCTGCACTTGGGAGGCAGAGGCAGGAGGATTGCTGTGAGTTTGAGGCTTGCCTGGGCTACACAGTGAGCTCAAGGGCCACTCCGAACTATAAAGTGAGACCCTGTCTCAAAAAAAAAAAAAGAGAGAGAGAATAAAGAATAAGATCTCAAAAGTTGTGGTTATTTTGCTCTTCATTTATATTCTGAATTTCTTATATAAGAGAAACCACATGAGATTTTAAGTGTGTGAGTCTGATTTATTTCACTTAACCTTATAGACTCAAAGATACCTATTTCCCTATAGATGACTCAATTTTGTCCTTCTTTAAGGTAGAGTAGCACTCCATTTTATATAACTAACACTTTTTCTGTATTCCTTCATATGCTGATAAACATATATGCTGCTTCCAAGATTTAGCTATTATAAATTGTGCTGGTATAAACAAGGGTTTGCATGTAAAATAAAAGCTAGAAAAAGGAAATAGGGAGCTTTTTCAAATGGTAAGGAGAGAGAAGAGAATGAGATGAAAAACTGAGGTGTGTCATGTATATGTACCAACTCCCTATGAAGAATGTAACTTATATAATGCAAACATGGACTAATAAAAAATAAAAATTGAAAAAAAAAAGAATAAAAAGCTGTGCTTAACAACAGACTAGGATATGAAAGATTATTCCAGAAACTGGAGCAGCTAATTGATAGATAAATGCTGTTGTCAATCTCACAATTTTCCCAAAGTGGATTTAGAATCTACTAAGTTGATCTAGTTCTCCAAGGCAAGAGAACTGTTTGTTCCTCTTTGGAGACTGCCAGACACGTCCCAGTACTCCCTGGTACAGAGTCATCAACGATAACTTGATGAGTATATGAATTAGCCATTATTAATTCCATGTGAGAATAATCATAATGGAATTATGTAAGTAATTTACTACAACATGGTGCTAGCTGACACTGGTTCTCACCCACATTTGTAAAAGTACAGAACTATTTTCTCTGTGTGTGTGTGTGTGTGTGTGTGTGTGTGTGTTTTGAGGCAAGGTCTCTCTATGTAGTTTAGGCTGGCCCTGAACTCACTATGTATCCCTGGCTGGCCTTGAATTTATAGCAATCCTCCTGCCTCAGCCTGCTGAGTGCTGAGATTTCAGTCATGCACCATCACACCTGGGTCAGAATTATTTTCTTAGTTTTCAGTTTCACAAGTCACCTCAAAGAAAACTGAGCAACAAAGTTCTAGTCTATTACTCAAAAACAGATTAAGAACAACAAAATATGCAATACTAAAATAATCTTAAGAAAATTACTACATATACTATCTCATTAATAAACTATTAAAAGTCTATATATGCTTTGTTTATTAAAATACTTCATATGAACCATTAATACAAAAGAATATTTATTTAAAATATGTACAAACCAAAAATTTCTTTCGTGTTTTTTAATCTGGCTCCACGAAGCAAGAGACTCTCTGGGCCCAAAGGCCTAAGAAAAAAGAGAAAATAAGAAACATTGAACAACAAAAACTCAATTTAAATAAAGGGCATCTTCAGGAGGAAGCTCTAGGTAATACACTGGTTTCATATAAAACCAAAACCCTAGCTATTACAAAGCTGTCTAGATCAAGCATGATGTTAGTTATTATAACAACAAACATCTGCTTTAGCATTTCAGTTAAGGTTAAGTGGTTCAGAAATTTTAAGGTTAGTGGCTCAGAAATACAGTAGGCATGTAAATAAACTCACAAAGCCACTAGTTTCCAAACATTTAAACATCAAATATAACAAAATCAAAGATTAAGCGGTGATTTAAGAAAGTTAAGCAGAAGATAGAATTTTTAAAAACTAAGCAAAATTAATAAATAGCTTTGGAAATACCTGAATTAAAATGTAATGTAAAGATAAGCTGTATGAGTTGTGTATAAATGCATGAGTTCTGCACAATTAAAGTTATGCTGGATTATAAAATATAATGTAGAAAATGTTAGTGTTTACTCTAGGCAAGATCACACAGTACAGCTTGACTACTTGCATTGCACACTTCTTGGAGTACACGTCTTCTTGTTGTTTGAATTTCTCTCCATAAAGGAGATATAAAATGACAAGGAAATTTTATCTTCTTAGTGACAGCAAATCATTAAAAGTCTGTTACAGATAAGGTCTTTATTTTGTTGATATCACTTATGTTTGTCTGAAAGATACATACATATTAATATTTGAATCACTGATTTAAAAATGTGATGAGCCAAGGAGGGCCAAGCATCTGGGACACAGTTAACCCCTACGATTTCATCTGATATTTGAAGCACACTTCACACATACTCCAAAATCAATGGGGCAACTCTCTGAAGCTATAAAGCGGTTCTTTCCCCCTTGGTACCACTTCTAACTATGAAGAAAAATGCTGTGAGTTCACACTAGCATACAAGCTTTAGATTTTAAAGGCAATTCATCAGTTCACTCCAGGTGCTTCAATAAAGCACAGTTCAATTTTTCAGACACTCTAGAAGGGGAAGTAATATAATTGCTATTTGCCTTTACCAGTCACAGTATATTAATGTAATGCAGATGATGTATCCACATCATCACTATTCCACTACAGAAATAAAAGTAAAGCCAGTCACAGCCAGCAGAAAGATCCTGATTACAGAAATTATTGAATGTGCTCTTATGTTAATGTTCATTAAAATGTGAATCACTGCTGATGTGTAATTTTGGTGGCTTGTTGATTTCATTTGAAAAGTGTTAAACTCTATTAGGTTTTTTTTTTTTTTCTTTTTGTTGATACCAGGGATTGAATTCGGGACCTTGGGCTTGTGAGGCAGGCACTACACTAGGCTACATCCTTGGCACAACTCTATTAGTGACTTGTTTCTTACAGACAGCATAAACTAAACATCTTCAAAAAGGAAGTGACATGTCCTCACATACTTAAGTGAAATAAATAGGCCACAGATGTGTAAATACCCTATCTTTCCTCTGGTATGAGTGAAGATGGAATTGAGTTCTAAAATGTATAACGGATATTGTGAAACAGAAAATATTCAGCGGGAAAAAGGATAGGGGTAAGTAAAGAAGGGAAAGAAAGATGGTAAAAAAAAGGAAGCAAAGCTTATGTATATAGGGAGCAGAGAAGTTGCAGGGTGGCAGGAGAATGGGAAAAAATGAAAATTAAGTTGTGTCATGTACTGGCATAAATTCTCAATGTCAAGTGTGATCATGATGTGCATATAAAATGTACCAATAAAATCAATTTAAAGAAAAAGAAGTGACATATCAAATTTGATTTGAAATTCAGGGATAATTCCAAAACTGATTGTAATGTAAGTCTTCTGGTTACAAGTAACAGTGTAACCTCATTCAATCAGTGTATGTTCCAACTAACTTAAAGCCTTTCATCAAGGTGCCCAAAAGTGACTACTGAGGGAAAACAAAAAAAGATAATCAAATAGCAAAAACTGCCAATCAAAATAAGAAGCTGGTTCTGCACTGGGCACTAACTATTCTAGCTTGTGGTGAATGGTTTCGGAGTAAAGATGGTAACATCTATACTTGCTAAAACACTTATTTTTGGGGGAGGATGCTTGGGATGAAACTCAGAGTAAATGTGCACTTTATCACAGAGCTTCACACAATCTGTCACACTCTTGTAAGAGTTATGGCTAAGAAACTATTATAAAAGGAGAAATACAGGGCCGGAGGGTTAGCTCAGTGGTTCCGGCGCCTGCCTCGCAAGTGCAAGGTCCTGAGTTCAATCCCCGGAGACCACATATAATGCTGGGCTTGGAGACTCACGCCCACCAGCAATCAATACCACATACCACAGTGCCGGGCGTGGTGGCTCACGCCTGTCATCCCAGCACGGGAGGCAGAGACAGGAGGAATGCTCAGTTTCAGGCTTGCCTGGACTACATAGTGAGCTCAGAGCCAGCCTGAACTACAAAGCGAGACCCTATCTCCAAAAAAAAAAAAAAGAGAAATACAAATCTTGATAAATTATTTTATATCACTTCACGAGATGTCTCATCCTCACTTGCTGGTGCTACAAATTACTATCAGATAAAGGGCTAAAGTTTTAAATTAACCCTATCCTGTGATACCTGTTTGTATCTCCCTCTACTTTTCAGTTCTACCCTCAAACAGTTCCCACTTAAGAGTAGAAAACACAACCTTATTCTTACCTTACAATTTCTTCCATTTGGTGAGTGATTATCATTCGTCCCATGAATCTATAAAAGAATGTACCATATTATAAAAATATGGGCAGAACACAGTAGTTTTAGAAGTATTTCTGTTCGTGAAACAAAACCAACCTTTTGTGTATAGGGATCGTTCAACAGTCATGCTATAAACTGTAAAAATAAATATGCAGCCAGACAGCATGGTGGCTCACGCCTGTAAACCCAGCACTCAGGAGGCAGAAGCAGGAGTTCAAGGATTGCCTGGGATACATAGTGAGTTCAGGGCCGGCCTGAACTACAAAATATTTTTTAAAAAACTAAAAAGATATGGTATGAGAACTTGTAGATGTGAATGAGTTCTATGATGGATTTTGTAAAATAGGAAATATTCAAAAGGAATGTGGAGGGGGAACGTAATGAGGGAAAAGAATAAATATAATTCAGAAAGAAAAAGAAATAGCATGTATATAAGAGATGGGTGTGTGTCGGTGGGTAGGGCTATGGGTAAAAATGAAAATTAACTTCTGTCATGCACTGGTACAAATTCCCCAATGTTGAGTGTGATTGTGAACTGTATATAAAATGTACCAATGAAGAATTCAGTTAAAAATAATAATAAATAGGGCCAGAGGGTTGGCTCAGTGGTTCCGGCGCCTGCCTCGCAAGCGCAAGGTCCTGAGTTCAATCCCCGGTAACCACATACAATGCTGGGCATAGAGACTCACACCCACCAGCAATCAATGCCACATACCACAGTGCCGGGCGTGGTGGCTCACGCCTGTAATCCCAGCACTCGGGAGGCAGAGGCAGGAGGATTGCTGAGTTCGAGGCTTGCCTGGGCTACATAGTGAGCTCAGAGCCAGCCTGAACTACAAAGCGAGACCCTGTCTCAAAAAACAAACAAACAAACAAACAAACAAACAAACAAATATGTAGTCTTTATGCTTTAAAATAAATAAATAAATAAACAAATATGTAGTCTTTATGCTTTAAAACCTGTAACATTCTTACCATCTCTACTCTAGCTATAAATGTGGTAACGAATGAAAAAGTGTTTGCAAAATGCCAACATGTTTTATGTTATTACTATAATTAGTTTGGTCACTGTAAGAATTTGTAACTCCAGGGATCAGAGATTTAGCTCAGTGGTTCTGGCGCCTGCCTTGCAAGCGCAAGGTCCTGAGTTTGATTCCTGGTAACCACATACAATGCTGGGCGTGGTGACTCACGCCCACCAGCAATCAACAGCACATACCACAGTGCTGGACATGGTGGCTCACGCCTGTAATCCCAGCACTTGAGAGGCAGAGACAGGAGGATTGCTGAGTTTGAGGCTTGCCTGGGCTACAAAGTGAGCTCAAGGGCCAGCCTGAACTACAAAGCGAGACCCCTACTCTGTATGAATCAAGTGGCAGGGATGGAGTGGTAAGTCAAAACCAATCAGTGAGCTTCTTTCACCTGTGGTCATATTTAAACTTCTTGTTGCCTGAAATTTAGAGTGAGTGGTCTGTTATCATAGATTTTAATTTTAAGACTGGCCTTTCAGTTCTAATTGCTCCACACAAAGTCAATTCAAGCATATTTTTTACTAGGGTAAGAAGTAAAGAGCTAAAGCAAATTCTAGACAGTTTCATGTTCATCTTTAAGCAAAAAAGTACTCCCTTCTGAAGCCCCCCACTATTCTTCCCTTTTGAAGGTCACCCACTGTTCCTTGGAGACTGGCTTCCTTATCTCTTCCTAACCTCTTCTATTTCCTTCAGCTTCTCAGGGAGAAGTGTGGTTTTTATTCTCTCTACTTAACGGAATTTTATGAGCTTTGGCTCCATTCTAAATCCAGTTGAATTTAGAGTTGAAGAACAGATTCAGCTGAGGTCTACCTGGACACCTTTCAGAGGTCAAGTGAGTATTTTTGTTTTAGCTAAATTCCAACAAGGCTTCTGTTTCTTTTTAATCTGTCCTATTACCCATGATTTTAAAACACTTTCAGTATTTGTCCAGGTCACACAGAACCTGGTTTCACACAGAACCCACCTGTACTTTATTAATCCCTTTCTCCAAATCCCTATTTTGATTTTTTCCAAGTGGGAATACCTTTATTATTCTCTTTTCTGATTTAAAGACTACATTCACATTCAACCATGGATATATTTTATAAAAACATTCAGATAATATAAAAGACATCAAAAAGGTAGTAATAGCTGGTAATCCAACCATTTAAATATAAACACTGCTAATATTTTGGGATATGTTTCCCAGGTGTTTTTATACATACACACACATATGTGTGTACAGATCTTAAAAACATAAACACGGTCAGATCATAAATACTATTCGTAACATCACTCTCCAAACAATGTGCTCCACTAAAAACTTGTGTCTACATTACTATTTTTACTGGCCACATATATGCATTTTTTGTTAGAATCTGTTTAAATCACTACTGGTGGGGATTCTTTTTTTTTTTTTGGTGGTACCAGGGATCGAACTTGTGCTCCCAAGGTTGGCATGGTACCACTTGAGCTAAATCTCCAGTCCCTAGAGTTTTCCTACCCAATTTTTGAAGAGCCTAAATAATATCTTCCCTGACTCTGTAATGTATATTTTCACATAAAACATTCATAGCTGTGAAAGAGCTGAGTCAGAATCTAAAATATAAAGGGATGGAAATACAAGAGAGAGAACTAAAGCAGGCAGAGACAGATGAGAAAAAAAAATGGAGACAACTGTGCTAAGCACATGGTAGATGCTTCTCCTGAACAGAAGGCGCCTCTAGTTTATTTCAGCAGTGTAGCAAAAATCACCTATTACCATGAGTACCTCTTGTTCCCTTTCTCTTTATGGCATGAGAGATTAAATGCAGGACCTTCGCACTAAGCTACATGTACAGGTCTTTCTTTTCTTTTCTTAAATGACTTTGAGACAAGATCTTATTAAATTAAGTTGCCCAGGCTTGACCTGAATTTGTGGTCCTCCTGTCTCAGCCTCCCAGAGTGCTGAGATTACAGGTGTGTTCTACCATGTCCAACTATGGTATTTTCTCTTGATAAGCTATTAAAAGGTTTCAAAAGGGGCTGGGAATTAAACTCAGTGGTTCTGGTGTCTGGCTTGCAAGTGCAAGGTCCCAAATTGGACCCCAGGTAACCACATACCACAGTGCCAGGTGTGGTGACTCACGCCCACTAGCAATCAGTACCACACACCATTAGTGTTTCACATCTATAATCCCAGCACTCAGGAGGCAAAGGCAGGAGGATTTCTGTGGGCTACATAGTGAGTTTAGTGTCAGCCTAAACTACCAGGCAAGTGAGACCCTGTCTCAAAAAAAAAGCTTTTAAGAGGAATAATGTGATACCTCCCCTCCCTAGTTAGTATCATGCAACTGAGAAAAAAAAATCATAATGTTTGGGGGGGGACTAAAACAGAAAAATGTTTCAACTTTTTAGTACAAATTAAAACTAGCTTAAAACTATAACAATATTATCTATATATTAGCAAAAAACTTGTAACATTTATTGTTTTTGAAACAGGGTCTCGCTTTGTAGTTCAGGCTGGCCCTGTGGGCAAGCCTCGAACTCAGCAATCCTCCTATCTCTGCCTCCCGAGTGCTGGGATTACAGGCGTGAGCTACCACGCCCAGCCATTTAATTTTATTAAAAGTTTGAAACAAGAAAAAAATAATATAAATGTATACTTTGCCCATTCAATAAAAATTAAGTGGTAATGCATGCTTGTAATTCCAGGCACTTGGGAAGGTAAGGCAGGAGGATCACAAGGGTGAGACTAGCCTGGGCAACTTAACCTACCTAAAAATCAACAATAAAGTGTTGGGAATATAGTTCAATGGAAGAGTACCCTGGGTTTGATACCAACATGGAAAAAAACAGACAAAAGAGAACAAATAACCCAACCAGCCAAAACCAAACAGTAGCACCCCTGTGATCCCTGTACTACAGGAGTCTGAGGCCAAGTATTCCAAGTATTCCTGAGGAGCTTAATGACTTAGCAAAATTAGTTAAAACAGAAATACAATCCTGTCTCAAAATAGGATATAATGCCTGAGGATGTATTCAATCAAAGGCACTGGATTTAATTCCCAATATTAAAAAAAAGTTTATTCTTTCCCTGTGATCCCAGCACTTGGGAGGCAGAGGCAGGATGACTGAGTTCCAGGCATGCCTGGGCTACATAGCAAGCTCAAGGCCAGCCTGAACTGCAAAGCGAGACCCTATCTCAAAAAAAAAAAAAAATCTTATGCTTGCTTAATTCTGCAGCATTTCCTACTTTCTCACATATATTTTTTTTATTTGCAGTCTCCTCAGACCAAGACATAACAATAATACAGAAGTCTTAAAAGTACTTTAATTCTTCACAAGTAAATGGATCCTGTAGTTTAAATGCTCCAAAATAAAAAGATTCTAAATTTTTTACTTCACTGACAAATTCTATGCTACATCTGATATTGTTAAAAATGAATAATTTTTATAACACTGGACAGGGAAGTCCTCCACTATAAAGCTATGGATGCAAAACAAACATAAGTAAAAATTTGAAGATTCCAGTGATTAACAATAAGATTTTAAAATATTTCAAACAACATGGGGTGAGATTTGAAAATAAAATGGTGATTTTTGCAATGTGGTTGAAAGACAATCTCAACTTCATGTAGCTTACAAAAAAAATTCATTAAAATTATTCTTCTATGGATATAATCTCTATATACTACCATAGCTATCAAGTAAGCAAAGTGAATTATTTTAAAAAACAGAAGGCAATTGGGCCGGAGGGTTAGCTCAGTGGTTCCGGCGCCTGTCTCGCAAGCGCAAGGTCCTGAGTTTGATCCCCGGAAACCACATATAATGCTGGGCGTGGAGACTCACGCCCACCAGCAATCAATGCCGCATACCACAGTGCCGGGCGTGGTGGCTCATGCCTGTCATCCCAGCACTCGGGAGGCAGAGACAAGAGGATTGCTGAGTTCGAGGCTTGCCTGGGCTACATAGTGAGCTCAGGGCCAGCCTGAACTATAAAGCAAGACCCTGTCTCAAAAAAAAAAAAAAAAAAAAAAAAAAAAAAAAAAAAAAAAAAAAAAAAAAAAGAAGGCAACTGAAAAGTACAAGATTTATAATTACAAACATAGGTCTGTCTACAGGACTAGAAAAGAATATAGTGAACACCATGCTTACCTGTACAAGTCTGCTTCTGGTTGTTGGCATTCTATTACAGCTAAAAGACTGTCCAAATTGGCAACTGTCTGTAATACTGCTGTTTCTGGAACTGCCACATGTGTCTGGGACCAAAAAAAAAAAAAATGTAACCTTAGATATCAACTATTACTTGAAATCTTTCATAGACAAGGTCATTTCAAATGTACTTCAGTTCACTCAGCTAGACAACAAAACAGAATCAAGACTATAAAACAAAGAGAAACGGAATGCTGTGATTACCTATCTTCAGGGGTATTTGTACAGAAGAAAATTATGCATATTCACTACTACTCAAAGTTTATTATAAACAATGTAATAAAGTGAATTTTTAGCCTTAATTATAATCTGAAAACAGAAAATTTAACTTGTCCCCTACCTGAAAATAAATCAGGAAATACATTAAAAGACATTTTTCTTTTTTTTTTTTTGAGACAGGGTCTCGCTTTGTAGTTCAGGCTGGCTCTGAGCTCACTATGTTGTCCAGGCAAGCCTCGAACTCAGCAATCCTCCTGTCTCTGCCTCCCGAGAGCTGGGATTACAGGCGTGAGCCACCATGCCTGGCACTGTGGTATGTGGTATTGATGGCTGGTGGGCATGAGTCTCCACACCCAGCATTGTATGTGGTTACCGGAGATCAAACTCAGGACCTTGCGCTTGCGAGGCAGGCGCCGGAACCACTGAGCTAATCCTCCAGCCCCTAAAAGACATTTTTCTTAAAAACTTTCCATGTTCAACTTGAACTGACTAAACCATAGGAAACTACTCTTTAAATAAATTATATAACTTTTTTTCCTTCTGAAACTTCATAATTTTTAAAGTTCATATCAGTAAGTTAAAAAATGTTCCTTTGAGCTGGGGATTTAGCTCAGTGGTTCAAGTCCCCAAGTTGGTTCCCTGGTACTACACACCACAATGCCAGGGATGGTGGCTCATGCCTATAAGCCCAGCACTCAGGAAGCAGAGGCAGGATGATTGTCACGAGTTCAAGGCTAGCCTGGGTTACATAGTGAGTTCAGGGCCAGCCTGAACAACAAAGCGAGGTCCTGCCTCATAAAAAAGTTCCTTTGTTAGGTCATGCTTTATTATTTCAACCAAAGGAAAATATTATCACCCAGAGGCTTTTGTTTATCAACAGTGACCTTCAGCCTTCAGATATACACATGAACAGACCTTTAGGTTTGTCTCTCCATCCAAACTAGCAGTTGTAACGTGACATGAACCATCCATTCGGTCTGAGGAGAGAAGCACCAAGTCTGCAGGGAAGATTTCATCTTTGGCTATTCGAACAATGTCACCCACCTATGAAGAATTTAGGGGGAAAGTGAATATACAGATTTTAAGAGGCAAAGACATTTTTACATAAATGACCTACATGATTATTATTTTTACTATTTGCAGTGCTGGATTCAAGTATGCTAGTTAAGTTTGAACTATGCATCCAGCTCTCTTACAGTTTTTAAAAACTACAACATAGGCAAGACTAGAATTATGTGCCATATCAAAATAGAATTTTCTATTATTTACCAGATGCATACCCGAATGTTTTTTGATCTAGTTTTTACAAGGCCACCACTTCGAACTACATAAACAGGAGCTCCATTTACTTCATTATCTGAGTTATGTCGTAACCAATCTTCATATCCCTGAAAATATCAAAATTAAAAAATCCTCTTTTTAGTATAAAGGTATCTAAGAAGTATAAAATACCAACACCTTAAACTCAAACCCACCATGAAAGTAATTAGGAAAACAATACCATTCACTATAACATCAAGAAACATGAAATACTTATATTTAATGCAACCTCAATCAAAATACCAAAATGCAGGAACCAGAGGTTAAACTGTGTAAATCACTAGATTGTGCTGTATCAGTTTGATAAGAAACCTCTCAAGAGTATATGATCTAGGCTGGGTTTAGCTTAGTGATGTTTAGCTCTTTGGTATGGGCACCTGCCTCACAAGCACAAGGTCTTAAGTTCAATCTCTGGTATAACAACAACAACAAAAAGAGTATATGATCTAATTTTGAGAGATCAACTTTGCTGTGTAAGAAATCAGCAGGAGGGCAGGAGCAGAAAGGAGAAACTATTAAGGGAATAATGCAATCATCCAGGGAAGGGGTAATGGCTGCTGACTTGGACTAATGAGGTTGATCTTGAAGGCAGAGATAAAAATAGTCAAAGGATGAGGACACCAAGGTTTGTGGTGGTGACATCAATAAATTGGGGAATGGCATGAGTAGAGCAGCTTTACCTAGAAAAAAAAACAACAGTTCTGAGATTCTTTTGAGGTGTACAGGTGGAAATGATGTGCAAAGAGTTGTATATGTGTGTTTAAGAATAGTTTCAGGACAGAAACAATCAATGTATAGGTTTAATAACCATCGATGTATAGATGTTAATAACCATCATTATACAGATGGTACTTTAAACCACTGGTCTGGAGCAAATTGCACAGAAGGAAAGCATATACAGAAAAATGGTCCAAAGGACAACTATGTGTTATTCTGATAAATTAAATGACACCTGCACAGCCAAGAAACTCAGTGAGAGCTGTGGCACAATGTTCTGTGATACACTAAATCATGTAATTTTTTTCATGATTGCTTTAATCAAAGGAACAGACTTTATTTGTAAGAGGTGTATGTGTTTAGCAAAGTTTTTCATGATTGGTTATTAACTCCAGTTCCCAACTACCTTATACAACTTGTCTATTTCATTGCAAAAGGTTATTTCACTCAAAAAAATTTGTCAGTACATGTGTGCAGCACATGATGTTCAAATTCCTTATGTGGAGTTGGTCCATGTACATAACAAACACATCTTCATTCCTTTTTTCATCCCCTTTCCCTCTATCTCTTGATCTCCTTCCCATCTGAGAAAAATCCTACACAGTGGACCCTTGACTTCTGAACTCAATTAGTTCCTGAGGGCTGATTACAACTCAAGTTGGTCAACTGAAGATTCAGGCTCCTCTAACACAGCCTTCCAAGTCTCTCTCCTCTATTCAGGTAGATTGCAGTGTTCTTAAGAGAGACACTGGTCCAGGATTTCTGAATTAACCCCACCCAGGAAAGGATGTTGGAATGTTCCTTCCAGCACTCTTCAAGGGTTAAATCTGTAACTGAGACCATCTAGAAGCATATTTGGGATTTGGGTCATAACTCAAGATTTTGGTTTTAAATTAAAAGTGAAATTCTGATCATAATTCAAATTGTTTGTATGTTAGGCTGGTTATAATTCAAGAGTCTACTGTATCTTTTTTTTGTATCTACTTCTTATATCTATCTTTTATTTTTCCCTTTATTTATAATTTGGGTTTATTGTTAATCATAGGCTCCTCTCATTCTCCTATGTGATAAAGAATGTATTTCAGGGCCGGAGGGTTAGCTCAGTGGTTCTGGCGCCTGCCTTGCAAGCGCAAGGTCCTGAGTTCAATCCCTAGTAACCACATACAATGTTGGGCGTGGAGACTCACCCCCACCAACAATCAATACCGCATACCACAGTGCTGGGTGTGGTGGCTCACGCCTGTAATCCCAGCACTCATGAGGCAGAGGCAGGAGGATTGCTGAGTTCGAAGCTTGCCTGGGCTACATAGTGAGCTCAGTGCCAGTCTGAACTACAAAGCGAGACCCTGTCTCAAAAAACAAACAAACAAAAAATGTATTTCACCCCAGAAATTTAAAAACTTTGTCTATTTTATTTCCATTTCAATCTATGTATATCCTATCCTAACATCCTATAAAGTGGAAATTTGGGGCCAGGACTTTACTTCAAGCACAAGGTCCTAAATTCAATATCCAGTACAAAAAAAAAAGAAAAAGAAAAAGAAAGGAAATAAATTTATCACATAAACACATCTTTTCAAAATTATATTCTTTAAATATCACCAATCCCCATAAAGTTGATCATAATGTTGCATATATAAATTATTGTGTACACAATACGACTTGTTTTTAGATGTTTCTTTGCTATGAGGAGGTAGTACAGTATTTTATAAGTAGTAATCATTCATGGGGCACCAGATACTCTGAAATACAGCACAATGGCTAATTTAATTTTATTATGTATCAAACAAGTTTTCTGTTTTTTTATGAAATTATTTTTACAACAATATATATGACTTTAGAGTGGAGATATTTTTCTAAACAATAATAGGAAGTATTTCGTACCTGTTTTATGGCGGTTACGGTTATCACAAAGAATAATGGAAGTCCACTGGTAATTGGACTGGTAGGTGTATCGATCATAAGCTAGATTTAAAAAAATGCAGAGAATTACTTTTTCATATGGTATATATCATGCTATTAACATCTAAAATCTCATACGGTGATGCAGGGTTCACAATTTTACTTTGTTGGTTACTACCTGGATTGCATAATACTCATACTTATCTGATACCCACATATATGCTAGAGTAGCCTGTCAGTCTGCTTTCTTAACTCAGAGGCTGCTTAACTTCCACCTCAATATGGCTTATGAGTGAAGCTGCAGCTGCTCAATTCTCATTCACATTTCTTTGCGCATCCTGAAAAATGCTAAAAACTCTGTCAGCAGTTTTTACCCTAGGATTCAGATCAAACTTAACACTGGGAGGGAGAAAAGAACTAGGAATGAGAATATGAAGAGATTTTTTTTCCAACAAGTGATTTTCCAGCAGAGGAAGATAGTTAGGAAAATGGTGCTACAATTACAAAGTAAATCATACAATTGAAGTTTGAGTAAACTGGCAAAGAAGTATTTGGAGTAATTACATATGGTTAACTAGAGCACTGATCTGATGATTTATTAATATTCCTTTACTCTGGGTAAGGCAATTAAATTTGTTCTATTCCACAGACATGCTGAGTTCTTGATCTTATTTAGCAATTTCACAAATGGATGCATATTTTGTGCATATGATTAGTATAATTTCTTACTTTTCCAAGAAACCCAAGCAGGTGCTCTACTGACAAAATCAGGAGTTCCTTCAACTCATGACACAAAACAATTTGTTATTTTGTGGGGGGCTAGCTAGGGATTGAACTCAAGACCTTGCACTTATTAGGCAGGCACGGTGCTGCAAAGCTCTATCATCAATCCAAAAAGCTATTAAAAAAAAAAAAGTAGGGGCCGGAGGGTTAGCTCAGTGGTTCCAGCACCTGCCTCGCAAGCGCAAGGTCCTGAGTTCAATCCCTGGTAACCACATATAATGCTGGGTGTGGAGACACGCCCACCAACAATCAACACCGCATACCACAATGCCGGGCGTGGTGGCTCACGCCTGTCATCCCCAGCACTCGGGAGGCAGAGACAGGAGGATTGCTGAGTTCGCGGCGGCTTGCCTGGGCACCATAGTGAGCTCAGGGCCAGCCTGAACTACAAAGCGAGACCCTGTCTCAAAAAAAAAAAAAAAAAGCAAAAAAAAAAAAAAAAAGTAAATGTTTTCTCAACCTTTAAAATGATTACTTAACTATTTCCTCTTTGAAATCCCTGTTTTTATAGAGAGAATGGTTCGGAGTTTATACAAAAATTCAATGTCACATTGAAAGAAGTATCTAAGGTTTGTTTTTTTTTTGCAGAAAAGAATTACCTATCTAAAGGAAAATACTTGCTATTTTTACACCTTATACTTAAGATTCATGGGCTTTTCTCTTGATAACTTGATACATTAAAATAAAAGCACAAAGGGAATGAAAGGCTTTCACAGCCCATAAACACAGATTTAAGCTAAGGGTCTCCAGTATAAGAATCCATATTCACTAGGGTGCTTAAAAATTAGAACTGTTTAAAAAACTTTAAAGATGGGGCCGGAGGGTTAGCTCAGTGGTTCCGGC